>BLXL01010328.1:0-18069 GCA_023170135.1 Acarapis woodi
ATTCTTCCAAGCGGGATGAATTAATAAATGATAAATTGAATGAATCGGGTCAAAAAAATGAATCATATCAGTTAATTTCAAATACTCAAGTTACTTTTCCACATTCTCCAGACCCTAACTTGTGTAAGTATTTTTAAATGATTAGATTGGATGTATGTTTAAAAAAGATTTCTTTATTATAATTAGGTTGTCAGCGGGGGTGTGAGAATTGTATTTGGATTAAGTATGCCGATGAATTAGAAAAAGTTATCAAAAATAATGATCTGGTATTAGAAGAGATCAAAAAGCACATCAAGGATCCTTCAATTAGGCAATTTGTTATTTTACAGATTCGAGAATCTAAAAAATGATTAATTAAATGAAATATTTGCTTGATTTTTAACGGATTATTTGAAAAAGCTATGATTAAAATGCAAAAATTTTTTGAATTATTTGAAATCTCAAAGATATTTAATTTAAAGACATGAAGCAAAATTTCATTATTGAAAATTTTAATTTACAAGATTTACAATTTACAATAATCATCTAAAATAATTTATATTTACATAGAACAATCGGCAAGCTGCATTTGAATACGTTCCATGTTAATTGCTTTGACTGAATGTGTGGGTATACAGGTGGGATCATTCTTAAGACAGTAGTACAAATGCCACATATTGATCTTTTTTGAGCTTTGTGGACATGTTGAGCATGCTACTTGAACAAGAGCATTTTGTAAAGCGTAATCTTTATCGTAAGGAAGAGCAGGTTCGAGATCACCATTTTCATTAATCACAGTTGCATTTGATTTAGCTGATCGATCCATATGAAATGTGCTTGAATTGATGAGAAATGGATTTAAACTCCCAGTACCAAAACCGTACTTAAATCGTTCATTCTCACAAGTTCGAAAATCAGATTTAAATGTCAGTATACTAGTAATAATGTTTTTAATAAAATCTCGTATGGCTAGATTGACAAGATTAATCGAGTCATCGGTGATACCATCCATACCAAATTCCCAAACATTAACAAAAAGTCTTAAATTACTCATAAAATAATCAGGCAATATACCCTCACTTGAACAGAACATAATTTTACGTTGGTCGTTGAATAAACAATTTAAATTATTTTTATTTAATTCATTGTAATTCAAATTTTGTTGGTAGGCCGATGTGGTATGTGAAAGAATTGGTTTGATCAAATCTTTGCCTTTAGATTTAACTTTCTGTTTTTTTCTTTTTGGTTCCTCTCCATTTATACCTTCAATACTCATTGATGATTTGTTTGATAACCACTGACAACGTGAGAAGAGAGAAACTAAAAATTTGTTATGATATGTAATCGCACTTTTATTAAGTAGTTTACGGGCTCCCGTATCAAATTCGAATTTCGTTAAATTAAATTTAAACCACATTTTTAATAATTCTAAGTATCTATTACAATTTATTTTGATTTATTTTATATATTACATTATTTTATTTTAATTTTTTTTTTTTTGTAAATAAAAAAAAAATAATTAGTTTTGATTATACCTTAAATAAGAATCAATAAAAATATGAATCGGTAATTTGAAAAGAAAAACATTTGTATAATTTAATAGATAAATTATTTATTTTTTAATGCGTAAATAGGACTGATGAAATTATTAAAAAGCTTACTTTCTAGAATTATCTCCTAGTGCTTCAAATAGTTTATTTTTGGTTGATGAAAGATCCTCCATTTCCTAATCTATAGCCAATTATGATTAGAAACTAAAAATTAAAACTTTCAGGATGAAGAAGACTAAAAAATAATAAATAGAATATCTTTACAAAGTTTTGTTTTTTTTTTGAAAATTTTAGGGACAATTTCCTAATTTTTTTTTATTTATTTGCTTTATTTTTTAAATTTTCTTCTTTTCAATATTTTCAACAATAACACTTATAATTCTAGTATTGATTGCTTAGGTGATATATTTGAAAATCGTGTGAGCTAGATCACTTCTAACGAATCACATGATTCGACGATAACGAATCGAACCAATTGCAATTTATACATGTGCTTAAAAATGATTTACAATTAGGATTTTATTTTAAAGAATGCTAATCAACAAATCAGGGATCTTATTCTGTAATCTGAATAGTGGATCTAGGACATTAAAGTTGGTAAATAAGCTTAAGAATGATCATCTGATTATACGTTGTGCAATTTTTTCTAGAAATCTTTGCAAATCGATTAGCGAAGAAAAGATTAAGAATGACATTCAAAATGAAAAGTCAGCGAAAATATTTAATAACAAAGATATTTCGAATTATAATATATCAAATGATAAATTATTAATTGCGACGGCACCTGTCATGAAAGGTTTGTTTGATACTTTTTATTATTTTATTTAAATGTATATTCATGTGCATTGTTTACTTTTTTATATAAAACACGTGATTTTATTAAAAAAAAAATTAAGATTAATTAACCTATTTACATTTTCTTAAAAAAATTTACTTTGAAAAACTATCATCTTGAATTCAGTTGTGCCTAAAGCTAAACGAACAAAATTAGATCTCACTCAAGCTACCACTGAACGTAATTTCATTACACCAATAAGAGCAATGAATGAATACTTGTTGAAGCCAACTGATCTGATTGATCTTAGAAAATTTCATAGGCGAAGTCCATACGCAGATGAGCCATCGATAACTGTTTATTTGAGAAAAGATGTGGAAGCGAAAGCATTACAGGTTTGGAATAATTTCGATAATTTGCATAAAGAAATACAGAGGCGTAAAGCTAGAGCTGAACTTTATCGGGAAAATTTGTTGAGTGTTAAAAAAATTTTAAAAGATTATAAACGTCTCAACGATCCTAGCATTAAAATTAAGGAAGAATATCTCTACAAATCACAAAAAGTTGTAAAATGGGCAATCATAATTAATTCTTCAATATTTGGTCTTAAGGGTATTTTTTCAAAAAATTATAAGTTATTTCGTAATTTGAAAAAAATAATTATTTTTTCAATTTATTTAGGTATCGCATGGTGGTTTACCAAATCCGATTCAATGTTTGCCGAACTTGTGCATTCAGGTGTAGATACAGCTAATCAAATAGTGTTGTATTATGGCATCAAGAAATCTCTCCAAATGCCTGATCAAGAACATCCCTATGGATTTCATAGCGCAAGATTTACTACTTCACTTGGTGCCGGTGTCAGTATTTTTTTTATTGGTTTTGGTTTGAATGTATACCACGGTATAATTGGAATGTTCAATACAATGCCTATTGAATCAGAACTTCTTGCTTATGCTGTTTTAGGCATATCACTACTTTTCGAATCCATTACACTTGGTGTAGCATTTGAATCACTCAAAAAAGGGGCCAAAGAAGCTGGTTTATCAATAACAAATTACATTCACAGTGGTATCGATCCTAGTTCAAATGTTGTCTTTCTTGAAGATATTAGTGCGGTTACTGGTGTTTGTTTGGCGTCATTGTTTATGACCATGACCATTTATACAGGCAAGTTTTTATTTTTTTACTCTTCAAATGTAGCCTATAACATTATTTTAAACGTGTAGGTAATCATATTTGGGACAGTATTGGTTCTCTTTGTATAGGTGCTCTTTTAGGTGTTGCAGCTTCGTTCATTATATCAACAAACGCTAAAGCATTATATGGTCGCAGTATACCTTTGACTAAAATAAATTCTATAAACAAATTTTTAGAAAATGATGTGATGATCAGAGCTATACATGATGTAAAAGCGACTGATTTAGGTAATAATATATTTAGATATAAGGCTGAGGTCGATATCGATGGAGCACAATTGACTAAATACTATTTAGATACTGTTGATTTAGAAGCTTTATTAAAGGTAATTTAATTGGCAATTATCAGGCTATTAAATGATTTCTTACTGCTAATCATGGAATTTTTTTTTTGTCTATTCTTCAAAACAGGAAATGCAAGGCCTCAAAACTATCGAAGAAGGCGAGGCTTTCTTTTTAAAGCACGGAGAAAATATAGTCGATTTAATTGGTGGTGAAGTAGATAGAATCGAAAAACATCTTAAGGTAATTAATAATGTTATTAATATATTTTTACTAATTTCATTATTTTTTTTATCACAGAAAAATTATCCACAATTGAGACATGTAGATTTAGAGATACTTTAAAAATTCCTAATGCAATAGTTACCTTGTTAATTCTACTTGATAATGGAAAAATGAGTCTCACAAAGTGACAGATTATCAGATAATTGTTACATATAAACTTGTAAACTATTTATATATTGTAATAAAAATTTATAATTAATCGTTAGCAAACCTTTGTAGACTAATTTTATAAATAATAAATTTTACCTTGATCGGTAGATTTGTTTGAAAAACGTAATTTTATCTTTTTTTCAATTTCAATGTTTCGATGAAAATAGAGACTAAACGAAATTATAGTAATACACATTGTTTAACAATTACGAATAAAAATGTGAAGAATAGGAAAAAAAATAGAGGCTAGAGAAAAAGGTAGGTCATAAAATTTTAAAGGGATTATTATTAAAATCACGAACAAAATTAATCAGCATCAATCCCTTTATTTTATTATATTTATCGACTTCCTAGTTCTGTTTTTCTTTATTTTTTTAATGTGAAATTGGTTGGAGAAAAGTTAAATTAGACTTAAAATTTTTAAAAATTATAGGGAAGAGGAAGTAGGACAAATATAATGTGAAAACGTGTTCATTTGTTTAAATAAAATAAATCCAGATATTCTCTTTTGCTTGGTTGTTATTTAGATCACAGTTGAAAATCTCATACAAACAAATGATCGCTTTTCCTGCATTAATATTTTCACTTGGGTTTTATCAAATTTTGATTTTGGAAATTCAAAGTTCCTCATCATAACAATTTTAAGTAGGAAAGAAAATCTTCAAACAATTAATTTACATAAGATATCATTATTTAGAATTAATTATTAAATCAACTTGATGGTCATGGGAGATAATTCTGTCTGTTTTAGAAAAGACAAAAAAATCAATTTTAAATATTAAAATTCAATGAATAAAAATTATTACCTCTAATTTGAAAAAAAAAAAAAAAAATGATTTATACATATATATAACAATTAAACTTGTATCTTAATAAATCGAATTTTAAATGTGTGTCTCCTAACCATTAAACAAAAAATTCACGTAATAAACTAGCTGGTTGCAACATTTTCTGGTTCAGGTTTTTCAGATTTGGAATCGTCTGAAAAATTAATCCACGATTGTTCAACGATTGCAGCAACCCTCTTTTCATATTCACGTCTATTTTCCTGATATAATTGTGCAGCCAAACTATTTGCTGGTGAATTTGGATTAGGCTCATCTAAAAGACTTTGAAGAGATGTTAGGATTGCGCTCACATCGTATGTTGGTGACCATCTGTTCTGTAAAATGTCAAGACAAATACTACCGTCAGCATACACGTTAGGATGAAACATCTTACTGACGAAACGAACATTTGGTGGTCTATTTGGATATTCTTCCGTGAATTCAAGGGTCAACTTAAATGTTCCGTCCTCAAACGGTGTATCGCGAGGCCCAAAAATGACTGCATTCCAAATCATTATATTATTATCAGTTGGCGCACCAGATACACCTGCTGGGGGATCTTCTTGAAGACGCTTGAAATCACGCATCAATCTTCTACGAGCCGGAGTAGACATATTGTTACTTAATTTATTCAATTATAGTATGAGCCCTTTGATATAATACAAGCTTAATTAGGCGCAGTTCGTTACGTTGATTTGGTACTCAAATTGATGATGAAATGATTAGTCTTTTTAAAGATGATTAGCCTCTAATGGAGCGATGATGAATCTAGGCGAGTTTGGTAAGTTAATTATTCATAGAAGAGATACTAAACTTTAATCCAATTGTGTTTTGGCGTTGTTTTTTAAATCTGTTGTTATTTGAATAAGTTTTGTAAATACACACAATAGTGTACAGGCAAAAAGTGAAGCGTAAAAATGAAACGAGAGAAAAGAATTAAAACTATAGAATGAAAAATAAATAATGAAATTTTGTTTATTGTCAAGCCAAATGTTGCCTAGCAAATTAAGCACCTAATTGCGCGGTTTATTTTAAATCATTAAGTTAATTACAGCCATTTCTTTGTATTATTTATTCAATTTATTGAATAATTGATTGTATTAAAACAAATTAGCGAGGAGAAGAGAATATAAATTGAAAAATTGCGCTTTAGGGTACTAAAATATTCAGATTTTCTTTTTGGAATAATTCATTATAATAAAAATTACACATTTAAGCGTATAAAAAATTAAAACAAATATATTGAATTTCACACAATAAAAATTCAAATTGGAAACCTATAAAAGTAATTAACTTTGATAATAATCTTTAGATTAAATTGTTTTATCGAGACATATTTGATTCAATATGAAGAAATTAGATATAATTTAAGAGAAACTTCAATAAAAAGGCTTTAAATCTCCCTAATTTAATTCAGAAATAACATCTAATGTTATAATGTTAAATATAAATCATAATAATTATAGTAATCAATTGTGATCATAGAAGAATCAAATCTATTTTTATACAAAAAATCGAAAATTGAAATTAAAAAAGGTTGAAGCAATTTTAATTAATTTATAAAATTAAATAATATATTTTTATTTTACTGATTAATATATGCACATAAAACACGTTAGACGAAAATACTTCGATTTTAGATGAACAAATATTCACTTTTAAAATTTCCAACATTAATGAATTATTCAATGTTTTTTTTTTCATAATTGGTAAACTTTAAATTAGATCAATTTTATCTATTCTTAACCTTTTTTTTAAGAAATATATTGAATTAAGATATTTTCAAGCTATTTTTAATAATTTTTATTAAATGTTTTATGTGCATAATACTAAGTGTGAACATTTCAAAAAAAAAAAAGATCATTTTTCTATAAAAGGGGTAACGAACCTTAAAAATTGGAAAAAATATAAATATTAATATATGAATTATTGAAATATAATCACAAAACCTTGAAAACTATAAAGACTCTGAAACGATTAGAATATAATTAGGTAATAATAGAGTAAAATATTAATGGCAATAGAGCTAAGATTAGTTAAAGAGTGAATTTCAATGAACTTTATCGATTAAAAAAGAGACTAATCACCTAATCTTAATTTAAAAAAAAAAAAAAATGAACAATGAATCAACATATATTAATGCGCAAATCATTTTGCGCATATATTGATCATTTGTTCTCTTGCTCTCTAACCTATTTTTTATTAAGACATTCAGCCTATTTTTTTAATTGGAGGTCAACATGTTAATAAATAAACAATATGATATAATCCACTAAAAAAATTCAAGAAATTAATAAGTCAAGCATAAAGATTAGAGACGTAAATAGGAAGAGATCATTACCAAAATAATCTATTTGATTATTGAGAAAAAAATAAACGATTTTAATTCACTTAATTTACACAGTTACTAAAATATATACTTAAATTTTGTTTAATAAAGATGCAAAATGGAGCTCTATATGGGCAAGAAAGAAGAATCTTTAAATGTTTCATCAGAGTGCGAAGGGTAAACTTGAACTTTTTCGAAAGATTTTACATAAATTAGAATTTCTTCGCTGAAAAAAAAAAAAAACAAAAAAATACAATTTAAACCAACAACTATAATTTCTGTTTCTCTTTCACTTGATTTTGTTTAATCAAAGTAGTGCGCATGATTCTCATTTTATCATCTTACGCACATTTCATAACATTTAATCATATTGCTCATTTTTAAATTTCGCTCGGAATTTTCTAGTCTTATTACAAGAATCTAATGTTTACTAAGAAAATTCTTAAATCTTTATTAAATAAAAAAGACAACTTGAAATTGAAGATAATTGCTAAGAAAGAAAAACAAGGTATTATATTCGAGCTTAAATGATGAACATTTACTTAATTATACAATAAAAAAATAATTCATTTTTGAATGAGAAAAAGTTTTTTGAAAGTTGCGAATTTTCAGAACTTTACCTTTGAAACTGAATCTTATTTCAAGTATTTTTTGTAACCATTTAGCATATAAAATATAAAAATCTGATTCCTTTAGGTACAAAAATGAAGAATAAAAAAAATATTGAAAGAAATATAATCTGATAGAAATCTTCAAAAGGTTTTAATAAGATAAAGTCAAAAATAGGCTTTAAAGATAATGAATTCGTAAGAAATTTGTGTACACAATAAAGAAAAACTCAAAATGAAATTTTGAACCGAGTCACAAATTACTTTTGGATTTCAAATAAAACAATATAAAACATTTGATGTGAGTGAATCTGAGACCAAAATCAAATCGTAAATAAAAAAAGAATAAGAATATTGATTTTTATTTTATGAAGGGTCTAAAATTTAATTGTCTTCAAGAATTAAAGAAAAAATAATATTTAAATTAAATGAATGAAATGCATAATTATACCAAATAGCAAAAAAATTTAAATGAACACTAAGTAAATTTAATTTGTTTTTTACCGAATAAAATGCACTGTAGATTTTTTAGTTTTTTACGCAAACATTTGAGTTTTGATAGAAGAACATTTAATTTTTCATTTTTAGGATCAATCAATTTATTTCTATTAAATTCTGAAAATTTGTGTCGATTATGGTCTAAATTAAAAGTCTTGTTGATTTGAAAACTAAAAATTTTACATTCATTAGCTAGATTATACCATCTAGTATTTTTCAAATTGTCTTCTAATTTATTCTTTAGGTAACAATTGACACCACTTAAGAAAAAAGTGCATTGCTGATGAATTTGAAATTGATTCTTTTCCTTTTATACGCAGTGAGGCATGTAAAAAAATCACCATTAATGGTATTGTTATAGAAAGCAAGAAAACGGAAACTGAATCTAAAACGTAAACCAATAAGTAAGCGGTAACCAAGTTCATAAAAATGAACAAAAAGGGATGATTTTCGTAAATTGTTTTAATTTGTGGTTGTTTATTAGTAGCGTAAATCATTGCACATACAGGAAGTAAAATTGAGAATAGACCAATAAACCACTTGCCAGGTGTAATGTAACTAAGCAGGGATTAATTAAATTATAAGTTACTTATTTTACATAATAAAAAAAAATAACTTACGAGATAAAAAGACTGATTAGAAGCAAAATGATTAAATAGTTTGTTTCATAATAATGAAGATTATTAAGTACACGCTTGTTACAACTTATTACATCTTTCGGTAGTTCGTAGCGATTTTTGTCAAGCAAAAAATCGTCTAGGGGCCTAGGTGCGACTATTTTAACTTTGCCAATGTTCATTTTTAGACGTGAATTTGATGGACGAATTCGATCTAGAAACGATTCTGACATAAAGTTGAATTGAAAGGAAAAAAATTAGAAATTGTTAAAAGATAATAAAAAATTTGTAAAACGAATCTGTTTTACAGATTTAACACTAAAGAATGAAATATATTCAAAAGAAATTTATGCGAGAAAAACAAAAAAGTGCTAAGAATCATTTTAAAATATATAGTTCGAATTTTTTTTAAACAGCTTTCACCAGCGATTCGAATAATTCTTGAAAATCAACTTTATATCGCAATCAAGTGCATCTATTCACCTTTGGCAGCCTTAATTCTCTAATATTCAAAAAAAAAAAAAAAACAAACGATTTTCAGTTTGTCTTATAATTATCCATCTTTTAAAGAAGAGTCATATCATCTAAATATTTTATGCAGGAATAAAAAAAATTGTATGAAGTTTTTTAATTCGACAAGAAATGAAAATTTGAAATTTTTTATTAAAAATAAAAAAAAAAAATGATTCTAATAAAACTTTTTAATATATTTGAATAGACTTTGTTTTGAAATTTTTTTTTGAAGCTTATTTGTAATTTCTTTTAAATTAATGAACAAATAGCAGACTTATCACAAAGAAAATATGTAGAAAAAATAATTTTACCTATATATATATTTCACACAAAATCGAATGTAATGATTCTATGATACTTACTCAAAGATTGTTTGATCGGGGCAATCGTGATTGAGAAAATTGAAAATTAATTGAGAAACAATGAAAATAAATTATGAAGTTCGCCAATAAACATTTTTTATATAACCAAATTAAAATAGTAAGGATGAATTCTAGAACTGCGTCTGTAAACAGAAAATCATTTCTATGTAATTTATATTACCAATTATATAGTAATATGTAAAGTTTCCAAGGTGATATGGCATTGAAAACATTTTGTGGACTTGTGTTCTCGTAAGAATCGTATCCAATTTTATTGCTTAAAATTTGAATGCTAATCAATATACAATTTTTTGAATTCAAATATAGTGTAATAATTTTAAAATTTGGACTACGTGTGAATTTCTCTTTATGTAGAATATTAATATAAATAGGATTATTATTAATTTTAAAAAAAATCTTTACGAGTAAAATTTTCGATACTCTAAAATATCTAAGTTCAATTTGTCTTATCATAAATTAGACTGAAAAAGATATTCTACCGATTTAAATGATCAAAATAAGTCTTGGATAATATTGGTAAAAGAGAGATAAATCAAAGTTTTGTATGAAAATAATGATTTTTCTAAGTTGTTGTAAAAAAAAATTGAGACTGAAAAAAGATAATGTCGAGGTAGTAATTAAATTTTCAAAAACTTTATTTAAGATCTTGAAAATAAATGAAATATATTAAATAATTTCGTTTTCAATAAATACATTAATATATTTTCTTAACAAAACAATAATTGATATAAATTAAATTGAAAGCTTGAACAAAACAATCATGAAGACCGGATAAACATTCGAGTTGAATTTAAAGAAACAAGTTGTCGCGTATTTTTACAACAAATATGATTTTTTTTGGACATTGTTGAACCGGACAATGAATTTTTTTAAAATTACCATCATTAGGCCAACTAAAATTAGAACAACACGTTCATCTACCTATACAAAATAAAATTACATTTTGTCTGCAAAATAATGTTTTACAAAAAAGAATAACCTAATCTATAGAAATGGCTAGTGTATATAGAGCTTCATTTCATATGCAGGAGTTTTATATCAATTTATACATAAACATTAATAAAAATCTTCTAAATTACAAATTAACCTAGAAATACAAAAAAAAAAAAAAAAAATAGATAAATGAGATTTTATATCGGCCAAACAATATGCCAATAATACAATTATTTCAATTCAAACAATTAAGTGTAAATGTGTTCAAGCTGAACAAATGGTCAAATACTTTAAAACAAATTTCTAATTCTAATTGAACAAATAATGTGGATAACTAAATTATGCATACAAAAATGGAAATTCGTCTTAACTCGTTTTTTTTTACTGTAATTTAAATAAATAATCTTTTTAATTTTATTATATTTCATTTAATTAAAAGTCGCAATTGTGACTTGAATTATAAATGATTATTTTTAAACTTATTGAAAATCTTTCAAACAAAAATTTTGTATCTTTTAAGGTAACAAAACAACTTACAAAAATCTAAAAAAGAATATGTCCGAAATCTAATCTGGATTCTTAACAGTGAATCTCGCTGGGTCAAAATGAGGATTTACAAATGAAAAATTTTTGAATTCGTCTTGAGTTATGGTTTTAAATACATCGGGCGCTGTCGGAGTAAGTATAGGCTCTTCTTTAGTAAAGTCTTGATCAAAATTATTAACATCTCTCTTGTTGCGCTGTTAGAATTACGGAAATTAAAAAAAATACATATATTTTAAAAAGAGATTTATTATGATAGAAAATAAATAACTAAAATAAAACAAAAAAAAACTTACTGTACGTGGTCTAAAAGGAGGTCTTATCTTTTTAGCTTCCAAAGCATGCCAATCAATATCCTTAAAATTTAAAAAATTATATAAAAATTCATTCATTGTTCATAATTTTTGTTTTTACCTTAAAGAACGGATGTGTTAAAATCGCCGGTTCACCTATACCAGGCACGCAGCCTAATCGTCTGGTTGGCGGTTTTGTCATGAATCCTTTAAGAACAAGAACTGCTTCTTTGCTTAACCAGACTGGATACAAAACATCATCATGAAGAATAGAATCGAATAAATCTTCTTCGTTTTCTGCCTAAAGAATTTAAGAAAAAAATTGCATGAGATATATATATTAGAAATCACAGATTACATCTAAAGAAAACAAACCTCAAAAGGCGGTTGGCCAGCAAGCATTTCGTACCTGTTGAAAGAATAATTGATTATTTGTTAAAGAGTTAGAAACAAAATGAAAAATTTGATCACGTACATCAATACACCTAATGCCCACCAATCGACTGAAGCTCCATAATCTAATTCTTGAAGAATTTCAGGAGCTATGTAGTCAGGTGTGCCACAAAACGTACTTGTACTTTCTCCTTCAAAAATGTTCTCTTTACACATTCCAAAATCGGCAATCTTACAATGACCATCAGCATCAAGTAAAATATTATCAAGCTTAAGATCTCTATATATTATCCCTGTTAAGAAAAAGAAAAAAAAAATTGGTCTGTTTTCTGATTTGGAAAAAATTTTAGAATTGTACCATTTCTGTGAAGAAACATTAGTGCCAAAGTAACTTCAGCAGCATAAAATTTTGCACGAGGCTCATCAAATTTACGGGATTTTTGTATTTGCCACATCAAATCACCTCCTACAGACTGTAATCCAATTTTAAAATTGATTAAAACATCTCGCAAATAGAATTGCATGAATTTAACTAACAGTAAAAAAAAATTAATCGAAAAAGTACTTACATATTCCATAACAAAAAAAAGGCGATCCTATTTTTAAACAAACGATTAATATTTTGAATTGAAAAAAAAATATAATCATTTTGTGATTCATTAATCGTTTTGAAACTTACCTCTGTTTGAAAAGAACTATGTAATGCTGTAAGGAATGGATGATTGGCGCTAAAAGATAAAATACGTTTTTCAGTCATTGTACACTCAACATCATCATCTTGAAGAATACTATCCTTTTTGAGTATTTTCACTGCATAAACTTCGTCCGTATTTTTAAGTTCAGCGAGCATTACCTTGCCAAAACTGCCTTTACCTAGAACTTTTATGAAATTGAAATCATTTAGCTCGTACTTCAATCGGGAAGTTGATGAGGTCGGTTGAGGTACTATAGTAAGCGAACGGAGGCCATAATTATTACTTTGCGAAATATTAGCTTGACTTTGTTGTGCAATTCGATTATCGATTTGTGGTACTTGAGGTTGTTGCTGAATCATCCGTTGCTGATTAAATTGCTGTTGAATTATTTGTTGCTGTTGTCGTTGTTTTTGCCGTTGCTGTTGTTGAGCCAAATGTTGTTGAAGAACTTTCTCTTGTTGTTGAAAAAGTTTTTCTTGTTGCTGTTGCTGCATTTGAGAATTTTGCGAACTAGTAGATAAATGCCTTGATTTATTCATTTGAATTACCATTTGATCATTAGACTGTTGATTGAACTGTTGATGTGTTTCGGCGGATGATGTCGATGGTTGATGATGATTCATACTACTACTCATTCGGTGCAATGAGTCAAATGGCTTTTTTAGTGTTTTGTTCGGCCTTTTATTTAACTTATCTCCGGATATACCTAACAAACTTAAGGTATCTGCTAACTGTTTACTATCTACACCACAATTTTTAGCCACCATTTCTCTACATCTTTTATGAATGTTCATGCCACAAGCTTCACATTCTAATCCCTGTCTATATAATCCATAAAGCAGTGATCCACAATGATTGCAAAACGTTGGTTTCTAATTAAAACAATTATAATAATTAATCAAATTTGCTGTATTAATTAAAGAAAAAATTTCAAACCTTATAAGAATGAACAACAAAGCGATGTGGTATATTTATTGAGAATCTACTCTCCCCACATTCATCAGTATCTTTCATGCCTGGACATTTTGTGAGTATCAACGTGTGACATCGCTTGTTTTGAATAAAAGAAAAATTTTTTTTTTTTATTCTAAAAACCATTTATATCAATTTAATACTGACCTTATGCAATACAACTGTGCAAACTTGACATTGATATCTAAAAAACAACAATGATTACAATTATTAAATTAATGCACGAATAATTATTAAATAGAAAGTGAACGAATGATTACCCTTGTTTACCGATACCCCATATAAATTCATGGCAATGTGAACAATAAGTTGGTTGTCTCAGTATAGTTGCCATAAATTTATGACCATTAACTTGGTGCACACGGCGTTTCATGGCTCCTCGACGACGATTGATACCTGCTCGCTCTTCAAAATGTTTGGGTTTCTTAAGTTTAGCCATATTATCACTTGCTGCCTCAATAAGTTCGATAGTGAAATGTATACGTCCATTTGGCTCTAAATCAACCTTTTTTTGATAGGTAAAATTTTAAAAATCGCTAATATATTTTTTTAAGTAATATTTATTTACCCAAAGATCATGAACTCCATCTTTTTCTTCTCTCGTCATAATGTCTTCGAATGGAATAATGCAATTGGCTACGAAATCATCAGGTGGTATAGCTGAATCATGAAAAACGGTAAGACACAAATACTGTCCTTGCACAAGTTCGCTGCTAAAATTTTCATTCCACGTAGGATTTGAATTTTTGAGTCTTGTACTTGTTCGATGCATGTGCAACTCATCGCAATCGACTGATACATATGGATCTAAACTTTTGCCAAGTACATTACCATGTCGCATCGAGTAGTCAGTCGGTTTGAGATCGACTGCTTCAATTAATTTTATATTAAGTGCCCCAGTAAAGGTCATCATGGTGATTATTTTAGATGAGATTTTAATTTAATCTTAAGTTCTAATAGATTAAATACATATATTTTCTAATGTGACTAATATAACGGATATGGATGTTTGTATTCTAAAAGTACACAAATCAAATCCCTGTTCTATAAAATTAATTTAGAGTCTTTGGCTAAATTCACAAGCTCTTAAAATAGGAATGATTTTATTAGTATTTTCAAATTAGCTTTTAAAAATAAATCGCTTTTTGCAAAGCTAATACAACTTTTTGAAAATTTCTTTTTTTTAATTAAACATTGCAAAAAATTTTCTATCGAATTGCAATTTATTTTTTATTAGTTATAATATGTCCAGAAGTCTTTAATTTGATTTTTCTGTATTAAGAGATTAACTAAAAGTTGATATTCAAATTGATCAGCAAAAAATAATTTGCGGAAATTAATTGTTAAAGATTGAATTTAAAAAGAAGACATTAAATTTTTTTTTTAAATTATTCAAGTTCTAATATTTCGAAGGAAAAAGATTTAAAATTTATCGTTATTCAGAATACTGATAATAATTCATATCGAATTTTTTTCGCTTTTGAAATCATAATAATCAATATATTATCCATAACTTAACAACTATATTATAAAATCACAGACTGAATTTTCTCACTCAATATTTAGAAAGTTGCAAAATTATTTATAAATAACAACAATTTACCATTTTTCTACAAACTTATTTTCTATTTCTTATCTTTAATTTTTTAGCTTTGAAATTTAAAAAAAAAAAAAAAATAAAAAAATTCACATTTTTCTTTCATATTCAAAACTCAAAACACAACTAAATTAGGCGAAAAGGAAAAATGTCATTGTCAAAAAGTAGAGTTTAGATGGCTATAAAGAGAGATGACTTATCTTAAGAAATAGTTTGAAAATAAGTTTTAAAGTTTGCATTAGAAATAGTTTTTTTTACTAAATCGATTAAATTTTTTGTTTGAATAATTTATTTTTATGGATTTCACAACGCTTAATTACTGATCTTTCGATAAAGATCTTCTGGCTGGTCGAGAAAAGATAATCGAAAAAGATGTTTATTTATTTTCATTTTAATATTCTCTCTTGTCGAAGAGTTCACCAAAGTTTGTCTTGCGTAGTTTATTTCTGTGTTTCTGTGTTCTCGTTTCTATTTGAACCTGCCATGTATTGTACAAAGAGCAAATATTTTTTTATCGCACTGACTTCGAAACCTACATATCGGTTCTAGAGACACACATCTATTAAACGCATATTCTTCATTCTTACACATACTGATAGATCGCACACATAGGACGAAAAGGCAAACATCTGCTTTCGATTTTGCTCATATCAATCTATGTCCATAAATGTATGATTCATATTTTATGCGTAAGCCACATTTTGTAAATACATAAATTAGTTCGGCTAATATAGTGGAAGGTGATGAATTGATTTTTTGACTTTTACACTTGTTTCTTGCACTTGATTTGATACCATCAATTTAATTATAAATCGATTCAAAATTATAATAAGCAAATAATTTTTTACCAACTTAGTTTTACTTCGTTTAAAATTACTTGAAATATCTTTAACGCAGAAATTCTTTTTTTACTCACATTCAAAATTTTCCTTGCATAAAATTTTTTTGTGAAAAAATTTTAAACATTTCTTTACATTCCTTTACAAAAGAAACAAACACTGACTAAGTAATTAATTTTAATATATCAATCTAACCAGACAATTCAACGAAATTGTGATCAAGGTTCTCTGTAATTAAGAAAGACATCTACGAAAAATTTTCAAATATTAGAAAAAAAGATCATTTTGAACCAATAATACAAAAAAAGTGAAAAAATATTAAATTATTAAATTTGCAACGTACTATGCAAAAGATGATGATGGATAATTTTTTTCTATACTGACAATTGATTATTAGATTTTATATTAAATTTTTTGAAATAAAAAGACCGTTTTGAAAAAACTCTTCTGTTTCCTTTAAAAAATTAAATCGTCTTTAAATAACTTTTTTTTCCAATATTTTTTTATGAAAAAACTTTTTTAAATACAATCGATTGAATATACGATATAAAAATTATATTGAAAAATTTTTACGACATAAAATTAGAAAATCAGTTAGTATTTTTTGATAATTTCCATTCTTTTTCAAGAGCACAATAAAGTGAATAATACAATCAATTAGTATTAAACAAATTGTTACGCTTGAAAATTTCTTCCGAATTTAGTTTGTCAAGAAATGCTTTTAAAAAAATTTTTTCTTTTCTTTAAGAAAAATCAATAAGAATAATTATAATCAATTAATTATTTTCAATTCAATTGTCAAATTTTTTTTATCAAAAATAATTTAAATGAAAAAAATGATTTAAAATAGCAATATTTTGATTGGAAAAAAGAATCGTAAGATGGCACTTTTTCGATATTGATAAAAATAGTGAATTTTTAAAAATTAGTTTTTATTACTCATGAGCAAATCACCAATTATTTAAACTCACTAGTTAACCTTAAATTTTATTTGAAAATTTTTATCGTTTTTTNNAATTTTACCTTTTTTTTCTTTGTTGTCTAATTGTTTAACCTCCCCCACTTTATTCGAATCATAAGCGTACTTTTCATAGTCGATTTTTTGAGGAAATTCATATTTATATAAAATCCAAAACATAACAGCCATTGATAATGCAAAAATTACCGAAATAATCAGTAACGACAATTCTTTTTTAGTTAGAACAGTTTCAGTTAACGTTTGATTAGAACTGAAAAAATTGATTTTAGTATTCTTTAAGAAATCATCTACATCTTTCATTGAATCGAAGCGCTTTTGCAAATTTGCAATAGGTTGCGTCTGATTTCTCAATAAAATTACTGTCCATTTTCTTGAACACTTTAATCTACTAACACTTGACAAATGTCTTAAATTTAAGCAATTACGCTTTGATGAATTTAATTTAAAATTTAATACAATTACTTTGTGAATCATCAGACTTATTATGATCTTGAATGAAATCAATTGTCTTTTTTCTCGAACAATTCAAATTTTTAATTATTTGCTAATAAAATTTACAATTATCTAGTTTAGCTTTAATTCCTTTATGGTTTTCAACATGAATTTTTACGTGATAAACTAAATTTGAGCTTCAAAAAAACGATAAAAATTTTCAAATAAAATTTAAGGTTAACTAGTGAGTTTAAATAATTGGTGATTTGCTCATGAGTAATAAAAACTAATTTTTAAAAATTCACTATTTTTATCAATATCGAAAAAGTGCCATCTTACGATTCTTTTTTCCAATCAAAATATTGCTATTTTAAATCATTTTTTTCATTTAAATTATT
>BLXL01010329.1:0-20416 GCA_023170135.1 Acarapis woodi
TTAGTATTCAAATTCTTTTGTTTCAATTTTAATGATTGCTTCACATGATTTCCATAGAAATTAAGTTTAGATTTTTTGCAATCAATAAAAATTAATTAAAATTTTTAATTAATCTGCCTTTGACTTATCTGAAAAAGAATTTTTAAACAGAAATATCAATACTCGACCCAATGATTTCGAGTGTAATCAAGCTAAATTATTTTTATGTATTTATTTATGAAAATCTATAATTTAACATTTTGATTTTTTTTTTCAAAAAAAAAAAAATTTTTTTATTTAATTTCGTTCACATGCAGTCAAAAGCCCATGATTCTGAGATAGCTTCCGGGGTAAATTGGCGACTAATTTTTTCATTTGCAAACAAGAAAATTTAGCTAAAAATTAAAACGCTTGATTTGGTACGTAAAAAGATAATAAATCATTGATTTTCATTTATACCACTAACTTAAAATCAGTTATAATTTTGATGAAATTGTAATGAATAATAAAACCACAGATATTGTATAAGTAATTACTATGTGTAATTTGTTGGATATACACCTAAAAAAAATTTTCCCATATGTAAAAATCATTAGTACCTGTTGCATTTCTTACTTTTTTAGTTTCATTTTAAAAATCTCTCATTTTAGTATAATTTTATTAAAATTTGATTTTCTTTTTGGCAGTTTATGAAAAAAATTGATTTAATGAATTTACTCTGTTGATTTTAATAAATTATGTATTTTTAATATTTACATAAGAAATCAAACAATATTTGGATCAACACAGTTTTAATTAACAATTACATCAATATATTATATAATACTCAATATCGATTTTATACATTTTTTTTATACAATTAATTTAAAATGTTTCATATTAACATACAGATTAAAAATGTATTTGTTTCAAAATATATATGAATCGATCAATAATCAGGGAATAATCAACAGATAAATCCTAATATAAATTGAACTGTGTTTTATTCATTAAAGGTGTACGCGAGTTTATAAAATTTTGAACTTTGTGGAAAAAATTTACTAATAATCGGATAAAATTTTAGGAACTTTTACAATTTGACATTTTCTCATACTCAAATATTGAAAAGGAAATTTTAATTTAATAGGTTAAAAAATAATGTAAAATTGGCGCTAACTATTTTTTATCAAATCTCTTTTGATATAACACACTTGTATATTACTAATTAAACTTACTTGGCACAACAGACCATGCAGAATCAGTCATTAAAAATTCGTCATTTAGTTAAATAAATTTTCTAGACCGATGAGATTCACGGTGAATAATTTCTGACCACTCCTTTACATCAACCTGCACTTCTCATTTTCTAGGTAAATATTTTTTATCTTTTTTTCGAGATTTATTACTTTTTTTTCTGTAGATTAGTGATTTTGACTTTTGCTACTAAATTGCTCAATATTCATCTACTCTAAATTTTGAATCATTTTGAAGCTTGAAAGGTAAAATCTTATTCTAAAAACAAAGAGTGTGTTAGTATTGATTCCATCAGACCGTGTTAAATGCTCGCCTCTTAAACTAGGTAGGTTATACATTAGATACTAACTTAGTAGTACTAAGCACGCACGCTTCTTCATCGGCCTTTTTCATTAACTATTCAGCAAGTTATAAGGTGTATTGAAATTGCTCTTTGATATTTCCTAACTGAATTCTCATCATTTAAAAACATATAGGTAACAAGAAAAAAGCAAATTTCTCTTTTATTTTTGAATTTCACAAAACTTATAAGTTTTCAAAGCTAAATCTAAACTAATTTGCAAATAAAATTAATATTACAGTTAAAATTTCTTTTATTAACAGTTTCTTTCCGAAAACTTCCTCATTAACTCAAGTAAAAATAAATAAAAAATGGTGGGTTCTTGGTTGAGTTATTCGAAAAATTCACACATTCTATAAAAGACCGAAAAGATTAATTTTTTTGATACCCATCTTCATGTGTTATAGATATTATTTAAATTAATCTAATGCTTTAATTAATAATTATTTGATTTATAGAAATAATACTAAAAAATATTTTATTATACAAAAAAATATTTTGAAAATATTTTTATTTCAAAATTTTGAAATTATCATTTTTTATTCAATCATATAAATAAAGCGTATATTGAATAATAATAATAATACTACCACCACTTGTTACATTCTTTATATATATATATATATATATATAATATTTTATTTATTGACAGATTTTTTTTTGAATTTGATTAAAAGATAAATAAAAATTTGTATTGCTTTAGAAATAAAAACAAAAAAAACTTTCGACACACTTGTAGGCTCATAAATGATATAGATTATAGACTTGACTTATTTTTGCGGTAAAATTTGTGAGAATAAATAAAAAAAAAAGTAAAACTTTTAACAGCTGATCGGCTCACGTGTTTGTGTTTACACTTTTTTCTGGTTTTTAGATGAATTTTTTTTTTTCCATTATAAATGTTATACGGTCTATTTCATTTTCTGATTCTATTATCAGATTAAAATAAATTTTTAGGTAAATTGCAACAAGCTCAAAAAATATTACGATGATTAACGAACTCGAAAGGTTGAAAAATTTCAAAATCCAGGTAAATTAAGTATAATTTTTTAAATTATCACTAAAGAAAAGATTAAAATATTTTAATCATTTTAGGAACTTGAATCTATTCGTCAAAAAAAAATAAAATTGAAAGAAATTGAAGAAAATTATACAAGATTAAAAGGCAAATTAATTGAATTACCTAATGAAATAGAATATGATGTTTTTGTGCCCATTGCATATTCATCTTCCGATAATTTTGAATTTACTGCCAGTGGTGTGACAAGTACAAGCAGTAATAGAGAAATGCCACTGGCATTTATGCCAGGTAAATTAGTGCATACAAATGAAGTGTTGGTACATTTAGGAGACAATTGGTTCACACAACAATCAGCTAAGAAAAGTTCTGAAATAGCTAGTAGAAAATTAAATAAATGTAAATATGAATTGGATAGATTAAAAAAAAGTGAGAAATTAATTAGTGAATGGCTCTCTAAAATTAATGAATTAAAAGATGATCAAGGATTGTTTGAGATATGCGAAGAATATAATGAGGAAGAAGAAAAAAAATGGAGGGAAAAACATCGGGAAAATATAAAGAAACATAAAGAGAAAGAGAGGCTGGATAGAGAGGCCGCAAATCAAAAAAATGAAAAGAGTATAGTTCAAAATGTGGTAGAACGAAATCCGATCAAAGAAATATCCGATTTAAATATGAATGATTCTACTGAAAAATCGAAACAGATAAAAACAATGTCTAAATTCAAACAACAAAGATTGGAGAAAAAAAAATGATGATTTTTATAATAAGATTTTAGAAAAAAAAAAATTATTTGCAATTACATATTAAAAAGTATGTTTTATTCTCAATGAACACAAATATTATACATAACAAAAAAATTATTGTAAAATGTACTCTCATTACATAACTCATTTAAATGACCAAAATGCTGAATAAAAAGGTGATTACCAAAATCAGTAATGTTACAGTGCGCGCGAGTTTGTTGATTGTTGGAGGACTAGACTAAAATTATCACCTTTGAATTGCTTCGCTCAATCAGACACACTCCCCATAATAAATTGGATTCATGGAAATTCCCTTTGTGTTACAAACAGCTAATACATTTTAATGGCCAGAAAAGATATGTGGAATTTTCATACAGGTTGATTTGTTGACAATTCAGTTCATTATTTACAAAAATATACAACAAAAAATGGTAAAATAAATAATGTAACAATTCTCTATACTATGAAGAGCGGAAGTACCATGATGGTACAACTTTACAGGCGAATTCTATACATTTGTACACACAAATACATGAATATCAGAAAAAATTTCAAAATGAAATCTAAGATCCGATTTAAAAATAAAAGGCAGAATTTTTAACTTAAATTGACTCGAAAAGGTCAAAATGTTGTTTCAATTCACAAATGATGATTAACTTAATCAAGCAGCGATTAAAATGAAAAACAAGATATTCGGCTTCAGTGAACACATTTAACTGTATTCAATCAAATAATTCTATCGTAAACATAGAAATAATTTTTTTGGATGATGTGAGATATTTTCTGACACACATGCACACACACACACACACACACACCTAATAATTAATAAAGTTGGTCTTTAGTTAATAATTTAAAAAAGAAAATAAATATATAAACTAAATAAATTTAACTAAATTTGAAAAGTTGAGGTGAGTAGTATTGAACAATGTGTCGATCTTGAATTGATGAACATAAATTTTGGTTGAAGATGAGTGGATATGAATGAATGATGGCTACGCTTTGTTTTGTTTTGAAGCGCTTCGCGGTGGCGTCAAAACGGTCGAACTATTCTTAAGAGGTGAACTTAATGATTTAGTTGACGAATCATTTTCATTTGATGTACTATTCTTATCTGGGTTACTATTACGTTCAGCCAAAACTTGTTGACATTTTAATTGTGCTTTGTCCTATTGAAGATTAAGATTAAAAAAAAATTATGTTTATCAGATGATATAATAAGATTATTAAAGACTAGTAAGTGTGCATCAATAATTAAATACAAAGATGTTTGAATTTTTTTTTTTTTTTCATGAACAAAAAAGTTTGGCGGAATATAAAGCGAGTTATTCTTAGACACAGAACATGTACATACTCGTTGCACACAGTTGGTCTAACAACACAGACAAGTTTTTTTTTTTTTTCTATTCATAGCCAATTTTCAGGATATTTTAGAAAAAAAAAAAGAAAGTTTAACTCATATGAAACAAGTTAGGTCATTGTGTTTCCTCTTTAAAAAAAAATTAAAAAAAAAGTATATTTAAATCTCAAATAAAAAAAAAATTCTATACATCTAACTAAAAAATAATATAGATTAAACTAGACCTCTTTCTTTCTGTAACACAAAGAATGCTCTCTGACAACACAAATCCCGGGATCATAAACAATAAAATCGCGCCCTATCATTCTCAATAAAGGGTTGCCTAACTCTTTGTCTCCTTTAAATTTTTTTAAGTTTTTTAATCTTTTAAAATAGATGACTTCATTCTATTCATGAAAAAAATATATGAATAAATGAATAAAATATAAATTAAACATAGCATATCTAGTTTATTGGCTAGTTGATTGAATATTTGAAATAAAAAAGGCCATTTTAAGTCGAATTAACTAAAATAGAAGGTATGAATATAAACATTTTATATTATACGAAAGAGTCGAGTAAACTATATGTACAAAAAAACGTAATTCTCTTCAAGCTTTGAAAAAAAAAAAAAAAAAATATATTCAAGATCAAAAACGCGCTTTTTTTTTCTTTATTCGTACTTTCCAGTTTGCAGTAGGTGATCTCGTTAACTAAAAAGGTCACTGATAGAGAGTATTTGAAAAAAATGATGGCTAAATATTAAGATTTGATTGTCTAGTAAACTATATAAAAATTAAATACAAAAAATTGACAGATTTTTTTAAACTTCTAGATATAAAATATACTCATAAAGCATCTAATAAAATTCATTAGGATTATTAGAATTTAAAGTATCAACAGGTATTCAATACGTACCAATAATCTAAGATCGACAGTGTGCGCTTGAATGTTAGGCATTTTTTCAATAAGTTCATGCTTTTGCAATCTCAACAATTCGAAGCCTTCATCTCGAATTGCCAATGCGAAAGGTGTCATCCAAAGAATGCATTCTTGAATTTGATCAACTCGAAATCCTATTTAGAATAAGAGAACCGAAATTTAATATAAAATCATGCTACACTAATATATACAAAAAGCAAAACGATGTCAAATAATGGAACAAAGTTAAGAATTATACATTCATCATTAATAGATGGTAAACATGAAAGTATTTGGGGAAAAGAGGGGGATATAGAAAGTAGACAAACAAAATTAGAATAATTTAATAGTTGAGAAAGTAGAGAGGGAAGAGATCGCGCCTAAAATAGATGATTAATTGATGAAAACGCGCTTAGATAGCAAGTCAATGTTAATCGAATAGCTTACCTGTACATTGCATGACGGTGGGCATATTTGTAAAGTGATATAGTGCGGATGCTGAGATAACATTATAAGAGAATTTAAGTGAACCAATATCGAGCATACTTAGATCGACTAGATGAGCAATTTGAGCATAAAAAAATGAATCATATTTTTGATACATAAACTCATCTTCATTGTGATCCTTATTCGATTTGAGATTACTACTTATGAATAATTTAATCGATTCCTTTTTTATTTCTGATTTACCAGCTACAACATTTGTTTTCTTTTTATCAACAGAAGTAACTGTATTCGATTGCTTTTCATCATCGGAATCAATTTTAGGATCAATCTTACAATTAGTTGAAATCACTTGTTTATTTGTATCAGCTACTTGGAGAGCTGGCGAATTCGAATTGCTTAATGCCATACGTTTTCGTTTTTTTGGTGGCTGATGTTTACTTGGACTTAATCGTTGCTTTGAACTCTCACTCGACGATTTAGTAATATTGGCCACTTTGTTTTTTTCTTTTTCAAGTATAGTATATAATTGCATATAAATTGTTAGCCAACTATTGACAGTCATTGAGTTAAGATTCCATTTAAGTGACTTCAAAATGACCAATTCTTTAGCGAGTATCTGTTGTTCGGTACAAGCTCCATCAGTCACATAGGCAAAATCAGCCACTTTCGGTGGGTAAATCTCTTCAATTTTAGCTGCTATAAATAAACAAGTTATACCGACCAATTGTAATTGTTGTTTACTTATTTGATTTTGAATCGATAAATAGCGATCAAAATAATCAATTGCTAAATAATAAGTCTCACGATGTAATTGATATACTTCACTAACCTCACTTAACCAATTCAATAAAATAGAGCGCATACGTGGTTGTAAGCCTGAATGCCGACTCATCATCAAAGGATTTCGTGTGTGATATTGTTCTTTGGCAATCATATTGTTCCATAGATCTTTTGCATTCGTCCAACTAAAGTTAGGTAACAAGCTCACAAATCGACTAACTGTTGGTGAAAGTCTAGGTGTTTGAATCATTTTAGTCTATACTCTCTTCTTCTAATTGCTTCAAATAATTTATTGTTAGATTTTAAATAATCTGATGGATTATGATGAAAAGATGATTTTGTTGTTATGATTTACATATAAGAGATCACTTGCTTTGAACGGAATATGCTTTGAACAAAGTAATTTTAAGTGGTCTTAAAAAAGATGAAGCGCACAATGACAATAAAATTTTGCTCTCACATCACCACCAACAAACAAAATAAAAAATCGTATACATAAAACATCGAATTAAGAGCGAAATTTAGATTTTGAAAATCGCTTTCACTCGAAAATTAAAAAATTCGAATGATCATCCAAAGAATATAAAAATTAAGTTTCCGTATTAGATGTTTATGTTTGAATGCTCACGAAGAGAGAGCTGGACGTAAAATGAGCGTAAAGAAGAAAGCACACAGAGACAGAGCGCACGAAACAAGCAGCTATACACAATAGGAGGGGAAAACCCTCATGAAAATTGGCCACGATTTTTTAAGGGCAATCCGAGTGTACGAAATGTATTAAAATAGCCAATGTCTTTACACGTTGTTGCCTAGTCAATAAGCATTGGTGAAAAATATACAAATTCTCTATGAAAAAAATGTAAACAAAAGGAGGAGCTTATGACTCGCACACTCTCTAAAACAGCTGAGCGGACTTGTATGAGATTCAATATATATGATACATATAATTGGCAAATTAACATTAGAATTTAGTTCTAAACTATTGCTTTATTTTATTGTACATTAGAATGAATAAGTTCTTTTGACCCATCTATTTCAAAAATTTAACAATAGCCGATGTGAATCATTCACATTAATTTGGCGAATTCGCTGCCTTTTTCTTGATTTAGAACAGTTTAAGCGCGAACTTTTTAGCCTCTAAAAAGTTTATATATATATTATAAGTGTGTGTGTGTGTGTGTGTATATGTTAGCAAAGGTGAGGGTATATGCCTGGTATTTTTTGTTTCCAATTAGTAAATATGTATTAAATATATTATGTATTTATCGAATTTTAATATAAGCAAAAAATTCTGAATCATACTCTCAATAGTCTTTCTCTTTCTACATCCATCTTATCAACAGGTTATATATGTATAATTTTTTTTGCTTTCTCTTGTTCTTTTTGCACTTGTTTGGCGGCATAAAGCCCGCCCGGATCTAGATAAAACAAAAAATTTATCTTCCTGTTCGCGCTTTCACCCGACTGATGCTCACATTTGTAAACTCCTTTGCTCTAGATCTGAATAATGTATATTAAGAACATTTTCTTGATAGCATCTTTATTATTTAACCAAATATCTCTAATCTTTTATGAACAACATGCTTAAATATCTTTTTATAACCTACTTTACGATTCAAGAGTATCAATAGAATCATTAAATTTTCTTTCAATTATCTATGATTCATTCAAATAAACAATTATTAATTTCTTTACTTTTAAGTATCTTTAGGTAAATATAATGCATAATGTATTATATTACAAATATAAAAATCATATTTGTAAATCATAATATCCAGTGTATATTAATATATAAATTATATACAGTCAATCACTTCAAATTAAACAAAAAATTTATGTAGATGAATATATCAAAAAAAAGATTGAATAATTTTTTTTATCAAATTGATTTCCACTTTTTTGATAATTTTCTAATTTAAAACAAACACCTTAATTACGAGAAAATCAAATGTATCGAAATTCAGTGTTTTTAATTATTTTTCTTTACTTTTTGACATTTAATATTGAGTTAATAAATCTATATTTTTTTTGAAAATATCTGTGTATAATGAAAAAAAGAATTTTTACGAAATTTCCGGAAAACAAGTCCATCTGGATTAAATTGGAATCTTAATTTTCAAATTAATTAAGAAAAGCCTATCATTTGTTGAATTTGTGAATTGTAGATTTTGAAGATCTAAAAATCTAAAAATCAAGAACAAGATGCTTAAGATTTCAATTATATCAGAAAATAAATGAATTTAAATTTATTTAGAATTAATATAAGAGGTAATAAAAGAAAATAATTCACTCATCAATCTTCCAAGATGCAAATCATTAAATTTTTTCTTTATAAAATACATGCTGCATTCAACATATAATTGTTCTCAGACATCTTAAAACAAATATGACTAATCAGGTATAATACATGATATCTATAAAATATCTAGATAATTTATATATCTAAACAATAGAAAATATCAACAGGTTAAATTTTCGGATTAATAATGCAAAATTTAAAATTTATTTCTTCGCATTAATCCACAGTTTTTTAGCAAACTATCACTCTTTTTGTTCTTGTCATGATGCATATTTTATGAGTGTAACCAATGGCTATTGATCATACCGATAGATTGTGTAATATATAGAATTTTGGCTCCAAATTTATTTATTGTCCTATTGAAGGAAAAAATCCAGAACCTAAATTAATTTTTCCAAAAATTTTCGAATCGTCACACCACACAATTTATAATACGATATGTCATTTTACTGTATATATATTGAAATATAGTTTAACACACTTTAATATACCTTAATACTTTTGAATATACTATATTAACTATATATTATATATGCCTCATAAGGCCCAGCATTAGACTCATTCGACGATTATTTTCTATTTGAAAGTTTTTGAAAACTTTTCTTTCCGAACTTTATTAAATTTAGTACATTTGAGCGCGAACTTTTCTTTGAAACATAAAGTTACACTAAAAGCTAAACTAAAAAGCACTGAGGAAAAAAAAAAGAGAAGAGCTTAAGGCCAAAAACGCGCGCACGGGTACCCCTGCTGTTGAACTTTTTTTTTTTGTTGTATATTTAAACATAATGGTACATATATTTATGATACGAATATTTCAGACACTAAAGAGAGCTCAATCAATGAAAATATTCACTATAGTCCGTTGGACATATTGACGATTCACCTGGTAATAAATGTAAAAGGTCAGAGCATATATAATTCAATATAACTAACTAAATTGGTGACTGACACTAAACAATTAAAATATACTATTGGACTGTAGTAAATGAAATGATTGAATAAAATTTAGTGATTTTTATTAGTCTTTTTAATTATTATAATATTAAAATATGAGTGTTCATCGGGTAAATGATCTTTGTGATATCCATAATGCATCTATTGATGTATTTAATTTTCATACAATGCAGATTGTATTGGTATTTACTTAGTGTTTAGAGATCATCTAGTGCATTTTGATTTAAGGTTCAATAGACATTCAATTAAAGCTATTCTCTTTGTTAAATAGCAACGCCAATAGGCAATCGGAAAAATATACAGCGAAAGTTCCTAAACCAGTATTGACACCCAAACAGATAGGATGTATATTTTTATGACTTTTGATACTTCAGTGTATGTGTTTACTTTTGAATAAATATAGAAATTCGGCGGTCATCCTAATTATCA
Source organism: Acarapis woodi (assembly GCA_023170135.1). Taxonomy (NCBI): domain Eukaryota; kingdom Metazoa; phylum Arthropoda; class Arachnida; order Trombidiformes; family Tarsonemidae; genus Acarapis; species Acarapis woodi. Next base: position 10,489 of record BLXL01010329.1, read on the forward strand.
TACCAGTTAATGATAAAATGAATTCATTGGTCAGTTAAGCTTACCTTTCAAAACAGTATTTGTCATCTTTACTTTGGATCGCCTAAAGTTTGATGAAAATATAAAGTATTTTTATCTAAATCATACACTTTATAAATATTTGAAAGCTCAATAGAATATTTCTCAATAAAATATGAGATATACATCAAAATGTAATAAAAATTTCTAAAAAAGACGTTTTTATATGTTATGCACAATACTTGGGAAGGAATTCTATTATTGACTGAATATCATGGAAATAATTTATCGATTAATAAAATATTTTAATAATTTATACAAATTTATGAAAAAAATTATTATCGAAAATAAATTTCGAATAGAAAAATCAGACAATTAACAAGCTACACATTATTTGGGTAATGATTAAAGAAAAATTGCAAATTTTTACAGCAACAAGAAAACAAAAAATGCTGACTATTAAAAATGGTATGATTTCACCAATTAAGTCAACTAGACATTAAACATAGAAAATATCTTAGATGACTTAAAAAATTAAATATTATATTATTTGCATATAAATTTCCTAAAAATATATTTTTTTGAAAGAAAAAGGTATCAAAAAATAGAATTTCATTGAATTTTCGAACGCGATTCGACAAAAAAATCATTAGTCAAGATTGGGTAAATTTGAATTAATAGTTTATATTAAATAATAAATAAGAATTTCGAAATAAAATAATTAGATAAAAAAGTTTTGTGGCAGTAAGCGACCAAACATTATGAATAAATAGAATTCATTAAATAGGCTTATCAATAGGTAAGTGATGTTTTCATTTTGGCGCCTTTCGATCAGACGATTTGCTAAATAATCTATTAATGAGATAAATAGAATATTAAAATAAATTAAATGTAGGATTGTTCAAATGAGATGCTTTAAAAAAAGATGCAAATGTTTATTGCGGCGCATTAATTGTCTTTGTGTTTTTTTTTATATTTTTTCTAACATTAAGAAAAATAAATTCTGAGGTCACAAATTAAAAAAAAAAGGCAAAAAAGCTTCGAAGCACCTCTTTGTCAGTTATTGTACATGAGTATAAAACAAGGCAAACACTTTGTACACAGATCATGAGCTTATGTGGTACAATGTGTAAGTACTTACAATATGAACACTTGATTGTCTATTGAATCGAGCAAAATTTATATATCAAAAATGAAGCCTTAAATCTTATAAGATATAAAAACATGACAGACATTTTGATATATTTAGAATTTTTGAAATTTTTAAACATTTGTATACTATATATAAATATATATTTAGTCAACATTGCTTTAGATCTGTGTAGATAAAAAAAATCAAAATATCATAGTAAATTCTAATCTAAACTTTCATCTGTTGCGCACACATACTATCAGATCATGAAAGTTTGGTTTAGCATATAATTGTCATTAGCTTTAGATTTCGCTTAATAAACAATATTTAGCTTCTACATTCGAGATAAATTTAAAAATTCTCTCGAATTAAAAGTTGTTTAAAAGCTTGTCATAGTGTACCTATAGGTCATTTTCAAATTTTTGAGCATTTAAAAAACGATAAATCATCTTTTCAACTTACCCAGGTAAACATATTAATATGGATGAGTATTTTTTGTGATTTTAAAAAAATTATTATCAATTTATTTTTTCTGATTCGATCTTAATAAAAAAAGCACTTATTTACATTCAATCAACAAAATAATTTGAAAATAAATTAAAATAAAAAATATATACACATTAACTCGTTTCTCTTGAGTTAATTTGAATTTCGATGAAAAAAGCGGATCCTAGAAATGGCTAGTTATGCGATCGATTTCGAAAAGATCTTTACGAATCTGGATGCGTACAAAAGAGAGAAGTGAAAACAGAATCAAATAAAAGTGAAAAATAAAATAAATTATAAAGCATACCTGTTGAGTTGTTGTACCTATTTTTCGAGCTAATTCTTCTTTCTGTTTAATTGACAAATACGTGAAATCGAACAGAAGATCGCCATCCAAAACATTCTTACATGGATTTAAAAGTACTTTGGATGATGTTTTAAAAAGTCTAAAGGCTTTTGGATTCAAACCGGCCAAATTAGGCGATTGATTATTCATCAAATTTTGGACCATAAGAAGGCGTCGATAGACTTTTTCACTGATTGGCAACACATAACCAAGACTACCATCTAGAGTTGCGTACATTGTTAATTGTTTAGAGGAATTGTTTCGATTTTGTTCTTCACTGCAATATCTTGACTTTTTGCATCTAAGTCGGAAAAAATGATTTATTTTTGCACCAATATGAAAATCAGCACGCTGTATTAGTCGGGTGCCGCCATTACTCTCTCGAACTTCCGGTTGATAATGATAGAGAATAATGTTTTTATCAGCATCTGAAACAATAAAACATAGCAGATTATTATCCACCATAAATTCGCATCCGTATACTTCGAAGGAGCGCACATCTTTGCTAACCAATGCAAGAGTTTTTGTCTCTTCTTGATATCTGAGTAATGAAATCGATTTAAAGTAATCTGCGACTAAAATTAAATTTTTAATTGATACGGCCGAATGAATATAGATTTGAGTATCAATAAATGCAACGCCGCACAATTGATCTTCTTTTAATTGCCAAATGTAAATCTTTTGACCAATCGAACTGAGTAAATATCCTTTGACTTGACAAAGGGCAGTAACTGGACCTTTTTGCTCTTTACTGTAAACAATTTTAATTTTGTTTTTAGTTAATGGTTGACCAGGTTCTGGAACAACTTCAACAATATCCAAAATTAATATTCGACCTTTATTTGTTACATCTTCGCCATAACAATAGTTAGTACCCAACGCAATAAAGCCTTTATAACCAGTTTCTGTCCCTTCAGTCTGTAACATTACATTCTGAAGACAGGTTATGTGTTCCCATTCATCAAGATCAATTTTAGTACCTGGAATTATTTGCCAACTAACAGGTGAGAATAATTGTATTGAGAATCGTTCAGTTGTTGGCCAAATATGTCGTTGTTCATCACGTTCTAAATATTCGTAATCTTTTTCGTCGCCCACTTTTACAACTCGTTTGTATTCTTCAGGTAAACTTGTTACCACGACATAACATTTGTTATTCACATGATATTTTACAAAATGAACAGTACATTTAATTGGAACTTTACGAACAGGCCAAGGTGAATCATAAGTAATATGGGTAGGTAAAATAGCAATACGTAATTCTTCATCGCCTTTGAAATAAAGACAACCTTTCGGACAATTAACGTTGTTAAAAGATGAAAACGTAGGCACGTAACCATCAATTGACATTTCGTGCATCCTTAATTCACCCCTATCACTCATGAAAAACCAATGTGGTAACGAACCACAAACGAATACTCCATTATAACCAGATATATCAGTAAATGGTCGGAAGTATTTTTTATATTTCAAAACTTCTGGTTTGATCGTATCAGGTTCGTTAAAGAGTAGCATATGATTCATTTTTGAAAAACGTATTTTAAGATGATTATCAATTTCAGTATCTAAAAATCGGAATGCTTCGTAAACACAGATTTCTTCATTAAATCGTACAAATAACAGTGGTTTCGATTGTTCAATACCAAATCCACCGACATATATTTCGTGAATTTCATGCATTTGATTTGAAGAAAATAATGATGTTGCCTTACCAGCACATGAAACATTACAATCGGATAAAATTTGAGGAGCAAAAGCAAAATCATTAACTTGATAGACTAACGTTACATCAGGTATTGAATAAATCTCTAAAGAAGCGTCTTCTCGGGTCAAAAATAACCAATAAGTTGCCGTTTGTTTTTCTATTTTTTTAATGTGATTTTGTTGCTTTTCATCATTAAAAGCATCTTTATTATCATTGGCTAATTTTTTCGAATTCTCAATTGTCGCACCTACAATTGCATTTACATCCGAATCGCCATATAGTAATTCGTCTAAATCATCAATTTCTTGATTATTATCAGATACCATTTTAGCCGTTTCACTAACTTGTCGTTTTTCATTTTTACGATCATTTTGATTTTTAAATTTAGTTACAAATAAACCACTTACATCTTTGTACAACGAGCAAGAGTTTATTTTGGCTTTTTGTTCAGGAAAATCTAACTTAACTAATGTCAATTTAGGTGCATTTGCTTCGAATGATAAATGTAAATGAATAAGTGTGCCATTTTCAGTCATTACAACACAGTGTGGATCTGCTAACGAAGCTGATACGATCGGATAACCCAGATCGAGTGGAAAATTTTTGACTTGCTTTGTACCCTCAATAAGTCTTATTGCGTTAGCTGATATTTGAATGATATATTTGTTGTCATAAAGATTGCTGGCAAATACAGTTTTCGAATTGCAAATAAAACCATTTTGGTCTAGTTCATTAATTTCTTGGCCAGTCTGTAAAATCATGGTCGATTCTGGTCGACTTAATATTAGATAGGCATGATGTGATGGATCATTAGTTGCATTATCCGCAAAATCAATATCTTTTTGTAATGAATAAACTGTCCACATGTCTAAACATTTAGGTAATACAAAGGTAGTTACAATTTGTGGTCTAATCGTACGTTGCAAAACACATAAGGCACCATTTTTACCGTGACCTGACGTTGTAACTAGTTCAACTTGATGATCATTCTCTCTCTCAAATTCTTCAGATAAAAAAGACAATTCGCCCATACAAAATCTCGAACACGGTCCAATGTTGATAATTGAATCACAAACTTCAAATACAAGTGTAATTGGTAATTTATCATTATCATTTTCTTCCGTACCAAATATTTCTAATTCTTCAGAATCCTTCATTAAATTTACATCACCTGCCATCCACTCACTCAGACCAACATTAGCTTGGTTATCTGTTGTTTCTTGTGCATTTGTTACTTTAATCTGATCATTAATATAATTAACCTCATTATATAATTCTAAATTATCATCCGGACCATTGTCATTTAATAAATTCTTGAGATTCTCTTCTTCATTATTCTCTAAATCTTCTTGCTCATTACTACACACCTTGTTGCACTTTTCATCACTAAAAACTTGTTCAGTTTGTTTATTTAATTGTTGTTCATTATTTTCTTTATCATTCAGTTCTTCATCTTGATAATCAATCGTTGCGATATTACTTTTATCTTCAATTCCATAAAGGTCGCTTTCATTAATAAGGCTTGAATCGATTTTAATTTTATTATCTTGAGACTTAGCCATTTGATCATCTTCATTATGAAAAATTGGATCATCATCGCCATACAATTCTCTATCGTCATCATCAAATTGAATTTCATCAATTTTTCGCTTTTTATAATTTTCAACTGGTTGTTCTTTGAATATGAATTCATTATCATCGTATAAATCATTTTTTTCTAGATTATCGACAAATGAAATTACTTCTTGATTATTTTTGTATCCATTATCATTAACTTTTTGATAAAACTCATTACTATAATTCGATTGAATATCATTATTTGTAATTTCGATTTCAACATCATTATTTCTAGTGTCTTCATTTAAACCATTCAAAAATTTTTGAGTCAAATCAATGTTGGTTTTCTCATTGTTTATCATCTTATCCTCAAAGTATTTTTGTTGAATATTTACAACTTTTTCGCTATACCTAAGCAGGAGAGAATTACCCAATCTGCTGCCTAAAAACAAATATTCTTTTCCACAAAAAGTAATACAACTTGATATCACAGTTGATGCTGCTTTTTCGAAATGAAATCGCTTGACACTACGCATTCTGTCAGTAAATAGCGTTACCACATAAATTTCTCCTTCCTTTAGACTTATTACCAATTTGTCGTTACTTAAAAAGCAAGCTTTTGAACAATCTAGACTTATTTTTATATTTTTTTGGGGTTGAATAGGGAATGAAGTCGATGATTCAGCGAAAGAATTTAATGAAACAGCGAATGGAGGTACACTTTGATTAAGATAGATAAGTATATTTGTACAAAATATTAGCACACCTCCAATAGGTCTGGGAACAGGCAAAACGTAGAGTGAGTCAAAAGGTAGATTATTTGTTGACCAAATAATAGGATGCACTTTTTGATAAACATTTAATGACAGTGCTATCATAGCACATGTATCTTGGCGAACGGCAATTCGACCAGTCCATGTTCGAATCGGTTCATACAAGATTAACAATGTAGGTTCATAGTAACCTTCCAAAAATTGTAAATCGATTATATTGTTAATTTTTTCACCTGAGAAATTTTTGTCTTGCAAGTCAAGTTTATAAGCAGAAAGAATAGTGTTCTTAAAAGTTGGATATGTGAAACTGTAAGACCTAAATGAATTAATCAAATAAAATAATTAATAAAATTGAACTTAATAAGTCAAATAATAAACATACCCAATTTTAGCCGTCTGTTTAATTTCTTGAATGCTTTGTATTTGATCAACATGTTCATCTGTTACATTTTCACTTTTAAATGGTATAATAATTATGTTTTTACCGTAATTAAACATTGCACAACATCGTGAGTCTGGATCTGATCTAACAATAGGTTGGTAAATGCTATTGTTCACATAACCTTGCTTGAATTCGTCGTCTTCAAAGTAATTCATTGACAAAGTTCGAAGATTATGAGTATTCGGATCATATTCAACAATAGAAACTTTAGCATCCATGAATGTAATAATAATTGAATCACGAACACTTTTATTAAGTCGAACATGGTTGATTGATGTAATTTCACCGAAAAAACGAAATGTATGAAGACACTCCAACTTTTCATAAATGCTTCTTGAGCAGAAGNNTTATGATTTTTTCATACTATACACATTTTATTTTTAAAATTAATTTGAACTTTTCATAAATGCTTCTTGAGCAGAAATTTTTTCAATGATATTATTCACTTGAGCACAGGTTTTCTGAATTTGTTCATCAAAACTGACCAAAATATTTTTTGTTTCGAAATGTATAACAGAATTTATTTGATCAATTGAACCACTCATTCGTCCTTCAGAGATCATTTGAGATGCAATTTTTTCTGCCTTTTCCTTTTTGATTTCAAGTAGAGCACCAAGCTCTTCAAATGTAATATTATTGTACAATTTCGACGCAGAAAGTAAATTATGTTCAATGGCAGCTCTATCAAGTATCGACTGGCCATCTGCATTGGTTGCTTTTTGATGTTTTTGCAGAAGACTTGCAAACTCATCTAATTCGGATCTTTTAATTATTCGATCTAAATACATTTTTTCAAGAATATTGTGACACGGCAAACGTTGACAACGTTCATCCTTAAATAAAGTAGCTAGTATCCTTGATCTCTGTTGACCAGCAGATGCAAGAACTGCACAAAACATTGCTTTCCTAAGCGAATCAATTCGATCATTATCATTTGTCGAAATAGTTTTATAACTTAATTCGTAATAACGTTGAGCAGCTTCAATAAATTTTCTTCGATAATCAAGTACAATTGCATACATTTGTTTGTAATATTCAATCAGGCTTTCGTTTTTTGTATCTACTTGTAGCAAGGATGCACGATTAATGTAAGCCTCTGCTTTCACTGAATCTTCATCACGAATGTAAAGTCGTGCAATATCTAAATAAGTTTCCAATTTATAATCGGTCGAATAATGTTTTTGACCTGTTTCAAGAGGAATTCCAGTCTAAGAAAATCTTGTTAATTAATATATATAACGACGAATTTCAAATTTAACAAACTTACTAATACTTGAGCGGCATCCTTCCATTTTTGCTCCTGCTCATAGACATTAGCCAAATGCTTTCTAATAATACCAACTTGCTCTTCAAAAGATACAACACGTGGTTGAATTTTATCAAGAGCAAAATGTGAAATCTCTTTATTGATAGAAGACGAAAGTGTAGCCACAACATTTGCAAAATCAATCAACAGTTGCCTTGAAATAACCAGACTAACATTTTCATTTATGATAGATTCTAAATAAAATTTAAGGTTTTCGATTTTAGACGTTTCATCTGGGTCAACTAAAATACTATCTAAAATTTCTTTATATTTATCCGATTGATCTTTAGATGTACCACCTTGTTGAAGTACACTGGCTAACTGTTGCCTGATCATTTTCGATTAATGTGATCCAAGTAATTTTTTAAAAGTTAATATGATCCTCATAAATAAATGAAAACTTATATGAAATATTGAAAGGACATCTAAATATATAAATATATAAATATGTATGGGAAATTTAAAAAACAATTAAATAAAAAAATTTAGAGCATTTTAAAATGAACTAACTCAAAACATTGAATTTCTTAGAGGACCGTTGTGTGATTTTAAAAGAAAAAAAATTAAAGAAAAATTAGTCTATTTTCACCACAAAAGTCATAAAATTTAAAGCTGAAAAATCAGCTTTTTAAATAGAAATGCACATGAGCAGTATGTATTTCCACTTTTTTTAGATTGTTTACTTCCTCCATAATCTTCTCTATTTATCGAAACACGTTCAAAATCCTAAATTAAGTCATCGATATTGAAAATCTGGCAGTCTGATTTTTTTAGGTACTGTTCATTAATTATGTGTCAAATCAATTTTCATTTTTTTTTTGAATTAAAAAAAAAAATTTACTAATTTTGATTTCTTTAAAAAAATTTTAGATTTCTTTTTTTTTCATTTCTCATCAAACTAAATGGCTCCACCAACCACAAAAAGTAAATCAGGTCCAGCAGCTAAATCTGCGGTTGGCAAACCAACATCGAAAACTACTGGCCAAAAAAATAAGGAAAATCAAAAAAAAACTGTTCAACCAGAGAAAAAGCAACCATACAAGACTTCAGTCAAAAAACAGAGTTCAAGTTTGAAGAGAACCGCTAAGAAACCGATCGCTGAGAATATAAATGCCCGTTTACAATTGGTGATGAAGTCGGGTAAATATCAATTTGGTTATAATCAAGCACTAAAGATTCTCAGAAATGGTAAAGCTAAGCTTGTTATTATTGCCAACAATATTCCACCTTTGAGGAAATCTGAAATTGAATACTACGGTATGTTATCGAAAACTGTTGTTCATTATTTCAATGGTGGTAATATCGAACTGGGCACTGCTTGCGGTAAATACTTCCGTGTCGGTTGTTTAACGATTACAGATCAAGGTGATAGTGATATTTTAGGTAAAATGTCGACTGAGGTTCATAACGAATAAGCACATTCATCTTTTAGCGATTTTTGTAATTTAAACCACACGATTATTAATTTTCTCAATTTATACATAGAAATAATATAATTTTCTTTGTAAAAAAACATTTATTTTAAAGTTTTTTTATTTTCTTACTTGAATTAAATTAAAATTTTAAAAGGTTAGTTTTTATAATTATTTTCTATTAAAATATTTATAATTTGAAAGTTGTATTATTATGATCTTTTTTTTCAAATTTTTTGTTTTGTCATCTTTCGAACCTTTTTAAGGTTCTTAAATATGATTAACATTTCGAATTGGTTAAAAATTTTTCGAGATATATATAAATTCTCGATTAGAATTTATATTTTAATATTTGATTAGGCTTAAAATAAGACATCGATATTAATATTTTTACTAATGCTAATGTAACAAATAAAATGTTCGAAGCGCATTTAATAAATTGAATATGAAAAGTAAAAAATTTTTAAATGTCATCAAATATATTTTGAAACGTTCACAAAATGCCTAATACTCAAAAAAAAGAAATTAATTAGCACAGCACAAAGTTTTAATAATGGAATGATATATTAAATTTTGAAATTGATTCACATATTGATTAAATGAACTTTAATTTTCCTCAAAAATCGAATTCGAAAGATTTAATATCCTGATAAAAAAAATGAAGATCTGTTTCAAGTTTCTTCAATATATTTTAAAATTTAAATCAAGGTAATTTTATTGATTGATGATTTTAGAATTTAAGAATTATCCGAATTTCCTACTACTAATCGAT
>BLXL01010330.1:0-36059 GCA_023170135.1 Acarapis woodi
TTCAAATAGTAGCAACTAATCAATTTTTTTTTCTTTTCGCATTCTAAAATGTAGAAGAAGAAAATTTTAATTTTTATCAATCAGATAGCAGATGATTATCTGATAATATGTCATACAACTTATAAGCAAGTGTAAAAAAAATTCACAATTCAATATATATAACGAATCGCAAATCCACAACAAAAATTTTCATTTATATTTTAAACAAATAGCCAAATTGAATAGATTATTGATTATTCAGAAAAAATTAATTTTTTAGTTATTCATATGACAATATAAAAAAGATTTCCTCAATTTTTAAATAAATAAGTGATAAAAAAAAAATAAACTTTGTAAATTTTCAATAATTAATCTTTTTGCTTTTTCTATTCAGGATTCCCGGCATGTGATCACCCAGCGTCTAGCAGGTTCAACTTCGGCATTTTTAGCCAATCAATCAAATCTTTATCCTCAGCAACAATATGTAATTCCTAATCAATCTCCCTATGGTACCATTGGTGTACAACAGCAATTAAATCTTCAACAACAGCAAATTCAACAACAAAATGCAACTCTGCAGCAAGTTGTTCTCCAACAACAACAAAAATTACAACCTAATCAGATGCAAAATGCAACCGCTTCAGCAGTAAATGCTCTGCCGCAGAATATTCAGGCCAAAAGTGTTCAGTTTCTTAACACAAACATACCAAATGCACAACCGATCTATTCAAATACTTTAAAAAATTCAGTAAACAATGGTATTTATGGACAAATACGAGCGAATCAATTAGCTCAGAGTCAGCATGTTAATAAACCAGTTGGGATATCGAATGATATTTACAAGCAGATCGAAGCTGTAGAAAACAATTTAAATGAACTTAACATTCAAAATTTGGACGTTGTGGAAAAACGAGGTGAAATGCTCATTTCTGTTTTAGATCCTCGTACATTAGGTAGAGCCGGTTCGGAAGCAGGAGCAAAATACTTACAAAATGCGATTGCAAGGGGTCTTAAACAATGTATACAATTTATCGAAATTATAAAAAGACCAGGTCAAACTCTTGGACTATACATACGTAACAAAGATAATTTGAATAATTTAGATGGAGTATTCATATCGAAAATAGAACTTGATAGTCCACTATTTCATTCTGGTCTTTTACATGTTGGTGACGAGATATTAGCTGTTAACTTAGTTGATGTTGCTGGTATGAGTGTGGATGATGTAGTAATTTTAATGAGCATACCTAGACGACTTGTACTTACGATTCGAACAAACAATCTTAATAGACTAGCATCAAATCAGCTGAATCAACAAATACAGCGAGCGATTAATAATGGTGATTATGTGCAGCTTGCTCAACTACAAGCTCAACTTCATCAACAGCAGCAATCTCTGCAATCAAATCAAGAACCACCAATTGTTGTGTTGAAAAAAGAGCCGTGTCAAGATGATCTTATTTATGATAATGAAGAAAGAAATATTTTAGNNTGAGAAAGAAATATTTTTTCAACAATGAAAAAATTCAAAATAATTTGTATGCTCCTTCAAATCTTTTCAAATAGATTAGAAAAATAGAAAAAAAATTTAATACAAAAAAATTAATACGATGAGGGTCACATTGTAAACATTATAGACTAAATTAATGAAAAATAGTTCATGTTAAGCGATCTAAATTTAGATCTTGAAAATTTTTGAATCAATGGCATTTTAAAACATAGAATCATTTGAAATTTCGCTTATTTTTACTTTATGTTGCTCATAAAATATTTTCAAATAGTTACTTATTTGTTCGCTATTTATCTGTACAACTTGTTTATTTTGTAAACTTTAAATTATTTTATTCTAAAACGAATTATTTGTTGCAATTTTCAGCAAATTTATTTTCAAATCTGCGATTTCGTTTATTTAAACATAAACTTTTTATTGGAAAATTGAATAATCTTTTATAGAGTATATAATTCATTAGTTTTTATTAAATAAATTTCAAGTCAAACAATCAGAAATAAAAATTTCGAAATCAAAAAATTATCTTTCCTAAACATAGAATCTATCATCAGTCTTAATTGATTTAATTAAATGATTAACAATATATTTGAAATTCTTTGATTTCTTATTAAAGTTTGAACGAATATTAAATTAATGATACGAAATTATTATCTTTAAAAATTAGATTGTGAACAGAATTGCCATTAATATTTGTAAAACTTCTTGATAAAGTGCTAACAACATCTTTGGCACTTCAAAATTTATCAAAGTCTATTAAATGTTATAATTTTAAATTTTCAAATGTAATATCTTAAATGTTTCTTGATGTTAATCGCCTTAAAACAATTTTTCTTATCTCTTAATTGCTTTTTTTTCTCACTATCAAAAAATAATGAATTTTGAAGCGCTACAGCACTGGCCTTAAGTTATAAACTCTTACTTAAATTTCGCTTTCAATAAAAAATTGTCTATTTTTTCATAAGCTGAAATATCGCTCATAATCATTTGATTTTGTTTTGAAAAAACAAAATCAACTTTCCTTCTAGATTTCCGTTTATAAAAGCTTTAATATTTTAAATACTAAAATTTAAACTTGAAATATTATTAGAAGGTTTTGGTGGTGCATTTGAACAAATATCATGATAAATTTGATAGCAAAATTAAATTGAAGCCTTCAATTAAAGTTTTACTATTTATTCTAAAAATAAAAATGCTTGATGCAATATCAGCAGGTCATTAGTCACTATTTGTCGTCTGTAAATTGGTGATTTTATGCTTGAATAAAATTTAACACGTTTTAGATTTAAACCTAGAATCACAAAAATGTACTTAATATGTATTAAATAGTTTTTTTTTGTATTAATTTTTTTTAGCCAACACATATATCGCAAAGCGTTTGAAAATGTAAACCTCAAGAAAAATCTTACCATATATTTTTTAAAAAATTAAATTTTTCGAATTTGTAAATGATATTGATTCTCATTATACTTGTCAAATTTAATATAAACATCTTAATGATAATCAAAATTTATTGAAAATTTGATATTCGTTACTTGTGAATTATACATTAAATATTGATTAATAATTTAAAATGATAATTTAATTTTGTTACAAATGACCTAAATTTTGCATTTCAGTTTTTTCGAACTGTAAATTATTTTATCTTTTATTATTTTATTTTGTCGAATTTCAAAGAAAAAATAAAATTTCTAAATCATCAAATCAAAAATTATTTGAGTTATGATATGACACGAAGAAAAAATAAATTTGTAAATGTTTCCTGTAGAAAATTTAATTGGAAAATTAGTTCAATTTACAATAAAAAAAAAAAATTCATTTTTCATTTAAAAACAACTTTTTGAAGTAAAAAGTTTAAATTGCCGATTGTGAACTTAAGATTTTTTTCAATATGTCAATTAAAGATGATATACAATTTCGAACATTATATTCTGATTAAAAAGTTCGGTATACAAATAAGCTTTATAAGTAGATTTTTACACCGTCTTAATATAAAATACAAAAAAAAAAAATTTAAGGTCAATAATTTACATGATTTTAGATATTTTTTATTAGTGCACGAATCGAATAAAAAATAAAACTAATCTTAATTCTTTTGGATCAATATAAAGTCAAAATTAGTCAATTTGAACTAAAAAGATTCATAGTACTATGACTAAAGAAATTATTTTAATGCTTGTTTTTTTTATAATCAGTATGCGATGAGAATTCAAAATTTTAATTTCATTAGTTCAATGTAAATGTGATTACGTAAAATTTATGTTACAAAGTTTTAAACTTAATTTCGTATTAAAAATGGCTAGTTCTTTTCAAAGACAATGTCACATTGAAAATTGAGTTCCTTAATAATTTTAAAGAATACATAGACTACATCAGAAAATCATGTATAGTAATTTTTCCCATAAAGATTATCTTCCTTTTACATTTTTTTTTTTCATAAGAAAACCTTGAGAATATTAAATTGAAAAATTTTTGTATCTAAAATTCTTTGATTTTAATGTGATGATTTGTATCATTTACTTGTATCATTTATTGAAATAAGAAAAAATAATATTCAATTTGAAAACAAATGAAAGTTTATGGATTCAGTAAATAAATAATTAATTGACAAAAAAATCCAATGCAAAAAGTAGCCTTAAAAAATAATTACTGATTGACAATAATTAGAGAATAAATGAGCTAGAATTACTTTGAAAATAGTTAATTTTCAAGTCGTTGTATTTAACTCTATTGAAATTCAATAGATGAGTCGAAATTCACGGACAATCAGAACGGGCAATTTGAGATGATGCCAATTCTTCATTATATTATTTTTTTAGTTATTTGAGAAGAGGTTTGAGGTCAAAAGGTCATTTAATCTCTGGATGATTTTTATTTTCGTTATTGAAAACCTCCTCGTTTACAAGGTGTTTGAAAAAATATACATTTGAAAAGAATTCTATATCTTGATTAGAAATGGGAAATGGCAATATATATCGAATAAAAAAATTTAAATATATATTACACATATACCGTTTATACAATCTACAATATATTTCACATTTGAAGTTATTCTCAAACAATTATTATATATACTGTATAAGAGTCTATGTAGTATATGTATCAAACAAATACATAAAATAAGAAAGATCATATTTACTTTTGAATATTAAATGCACAACTTGAATATTTGTTGAATTTTTCGAAAAAAATTAGTCACCACTAATTTTATAAGAGTTTAGGAATCTAGAATTTCAAAATATTCAAATTACATAAAACTACAACTCATTGCACGTGTTGCTTTTCAACACGTGCCCACTAACCAATACTTGAGATAGTAAATTTATTCAAAGTAAATTAAATTAATTTTGAATTTCTTTATCGATTAACGTTTCTTTTCATTGTTTTCACAGTGAGTGCAAAATTATAGGCCATTTTCGAAAAAAAATTTCTAAACAATTTATTTCAGTATTGGTGTAAATATTCCACATCCATAATATAACTAATAATTAAAAATTTATAAGTCTAAATTACCAACTCATAATCTTTACTCTTTGGGAACAAAATATTTCAAATATTAAAGTAAACAAATATTGTGAAGTATTTTGCGTGAAATTGTTTGTTAAAATAACTATAAATTAAATTTTTTTTTATTGATGGAATGACCTTTCAGCTAATTTCTGATGAAATCTTAAATATAATTCTTAAAATTAAGTTTTAAATCTTCATTGGTTACCTTAATTCTCGACAAAAATTGTGATTTCAACACTTGCGCTTTTTTCATTCGTTCTTCATCAAGTCACTAGTTTATAATAACACATACAAATAATCTAGTTACCAAAATTTTTCTTTCGTGTTTGACTTCATCTACTTATTTTGTTTTTGTGTACTCTAAAATTTTTCCCATAAACGAATGAAAAGCTTTATCTGTATATTGCATGAATTCCTTAATTTTATAGGTGTTGCATATATTAAATAATTTGAATTGAAAATTAAATCAAATAAAAATATCTTTTCATTTAATAATCATCATATTTTTATAGATTTTCTATAAGACACAAATTCAAATATAAATAAGTTAATAAAAAAACCTCAAATTTTCATTTCGAGAATCATTAAATATTTGAATTGTAGATTAGCAAATATCTGATAGTCTTATAAAAAATATGAGTTCAAAATAAAATATTTATGGCCTTTTTTTTTGCCATTAATGATTCTAAATTGAAACAATATTGAATGAAATATAAAAATGAAAAAAAATTCTCGAAATCACAACAAATTTAAACTATTTTGCTTATAACTAGTTTTTTTTTTTTGAATAAATATGAATATATGCGCTTTTGAATTAAATATATATACTTAAAAATCTAGAAATGGTGAATGGATATTCCAAAGTACTTAATTTTATAATTCGTGTTTTTTTTGAACTTGAACATTGATCGACTCAAGAATTTAGATTCAAAATGTTTAACACATTTTTTTTAACATAAAATTAATTAAGAACTTGCGCTTTTCTTTAACTATTTTATCAATAATTAATTTAGAATAGATTTGATGAACTTGAAGAAAAAAACTAATCGTTTTAAATGAACTCTTTCAATTGATAAAAAAAAAATTCACTGTGAGAAAGAAATATTTTTTCAACAATGAAAAAATTCAAAATAATTTGTATGCTCCTTCAAATCTTTTCAAATAGATTAGAAAAATAGAAAAAAAATTTAATACAAAAAAATTAATACGATGAGGGTCACATTGTAAACATTATAGACTAAATTAATGAAAAAAAAATTTTACAATTGAAAAATTTTTTTTAGTAAAAATTGTTTCAATAATGTAAGGAACACGCGTTCTTTTGAATCGAATTTATAACCTATAAATTTGCTACAAAATTCTCAGTTTAGTTGCCTATTAATTATGATTTGAGAGCAGTAGAAATCAAACTGAAATAGTCATTGACTAATCGTAATAACGATTCTATATACCTATGTTTGTAAGATTGAATGGGCTTTTAGTTATTAGACAAAAAGACAATTATAAAAATGATAGATTGTGCTACATAGTTTTGACAAATAAAAATCGCTGCTGTTTTTTATTGTTGTACATGTGTTGTGATAATCATATGGTCGATGATTTCGCTTGTAAGGATCAAAAATAGCATTTTTTCTTATAAAAGTTAAATTTGATATACTGTTTTAAATTGATCAATGCGTAATGGCCAATAAAATAATTAATAGGCTTTTTACTTTTTATTATATAAGAGATTATATTTATATTATATTTTATATCATTATAATATTAATATATCTAGAATTAATAATGCAAAAAATTTTAATATTTTTGAACAAACTCAAGTTTTAAAATAAATTTACATGATTTTTCTAAAAAAAAATAAAAATATTTAAAAAATGCAAATTTATCAAATATATAATAAAGAAAAAGAAATCAAAACTTAAAATTAAAAGATGAAAATAAAGTATGTGATAGTGATTAATTAAATTCTAAGAAATATCTATAAGATTATAAACAAAAATTTTGAGTTGAAATTAATGTTGAAATTACAGAGCAAAAAAAGATTTCTTCGAATACTTGATTTATTCGAAAAGATAGGCGTGTTCGAAAATAAAAAAAAAAAAAAAAAAGTAAACGATATCCAATGACTATTAGGTAGCGGTTAAAATTACTAAGCAAGATAATCATCAGAATATAAAAAATAAGATTAGTAAAAAAAATACTATATTTGTATTGAAATTAAGGAAATAATATTTTGACTATTTTCATCATTTTTAACTCATTAAAAATTTTTTTTTCTGGATATATCTCTTAAATCTGGAAGCTTTTATTTCTTAGTATAAAATTTTGAACTTTAAAATTTGAAATTTTTTATCAAGTAATATATAATTGTGCTCAGGGCCGCGCTTTGTGATGACTTAATATATATTTATGTACAATAATATTAAATATAATAATATAAAATAAAATTGAAAGAGTATAGTAAGATAAATTTCAATGTTCGGTATGATACTCTTTTTCTGTCTCTTTTTAACATGATCTCAAAAAATAAAACAGACTGTGTATGAGATATCATATAAAATTTGTAATATTTTAGATTCTTCTAAAACTACATATCGATTGTTTAAAACGTTGTACATATTATTTTTTTAGTAAATGAGAATATAATATTTTAGACCATTAAATACAAAATTGTCAATCTTATAAACATTGAACAAACAATATTGTAATACAAAATACAAAATATTCTTTAATAGACGCCTTACTTTATCAAATTGCTCTAAATTGAAACTCCTGACTATTGGAGGAGGAGAATGGTAAATTGTGGTTTCAGATACGTTCTAAGCAAACTGTTTGAGCGATCATTGAATATATTTCAGAGTATCGTATAAAGCATTTTTTTCGCTTAATCCCGCCTATATTACAGTCATTTGAACAATGTAGAATTACCAATCTATAGAAATGATGATTAGAACACAAAGTGGCAATTCAAACCGAAAGTGTGTATTGAAAGTAAGTATATACTTTAAGTCAACAATTCAGATAAATACTTTCAAGTGATGTGAAAACATTTAATTTAAAAATTTTTAAAATAAAATTTAAAAGTTTTGTTTGTTTAATCAGCTCAAAGTCAATCATTTAGACATCTATTCCTATATTAATTTGGCCTCAAAATTAAGCTAATTGTGCGGAATATTAGAAAATAAATAATTTCGGAAAAAAAGAGATCTCAAATTCATATTTGAAAGTGTATATTTTTAAAAAAAATATCATCACATCTTAATCAAATTCTCACTTTTTTGTGCATTAATTTATTTGTGCAAATTCATTTTCAAAAGATATTCTTTCGAATTTATTCAACTTTGTTTTATTATACGTAAACAATTAAATTTTGCAATTAACTTATTTAATAATTTCGACTTATCATCGCCTGAATTTTTACCAGTTAAATCGTCAAAATTGATACCTTAAGTTATAATCCGATTTGTTGGCCTCAAGCGCCAGCAATGAATCCGGTGGTGAATCTTCTTCAATTCACTCCAGATCAAATTGCAGTGGTTTGTGAGATTCTCTTGCATACAAATGCTAGTTATGATCGGTTGAATAGATTTCTTTGGGCAGTACCTCCATGCTATCATAAACTAGAGCCTATACTCAAAGCACGTGCATTGCTTGCATTCAGAGAGTAAGTATCTTTAACCCTTTATCACGCGTTTTATCTATTTTCTATCGCTATTCAAATTTTCATTAAATATTGAAACAAAAAAAATAATTTTTTTATCTGACTAAATTGTAGTATAAAATGAAACAACAATTTATCACTTTATTTAAAATATATTATGAACGTGAAAAGCTAAAACTTATTTACAAATTTAATAAGTTCAAAAAATTGATTTAATAATTTATTAATATTTAGATATTTGGATTCTTTGTATAGTAAATTAAAGATTAAATTGAAAATTTTTATGTATAAAATTATTTCTCTTATACATGATTGTTTGTAAACAAATGGTATGCATTTTTTGCAATTGAAAATTAAATGCTGATTTACACAAGCATTAAAGAAAACTCAAGTTTTTGAAAGCCAAAAATTGTTTTAAATAATTCAGATTTAAAACATTTATTGTCGAACGTGAATTTAAAAACAAATTGCTAACACACACACGTACACGCAGAAATTGCTCGTCAAAATTGTCATTTCTCACTCCAATATGTTTGCCGTCTAAACTAATTTTGCAAAAAGAACAAAAAAATAATTCACCAAAAAGAAAAAAAACAACCAAATGAAAACTCGAAAAACGTCATGCTTCTTTTAAAAATCAAGCACAAAATATATATAAAGAACAACTCAGAACAGTAATTTGATACGCCACTTCCACATGGTATCAAATTACGACTTCATTGGCCAATTTTTCGAGTTTTGTTTTGTGTGCAATTTTTAGTCATTTGTTTTCACTAGGATTTAGGTTCTTGTATTTTAGTCTAAATTTGTCCTTGAATAGAGAATAGAGGGCAAAAGACTGAAGAAGTTTTGGAATAAAGACTGGTGTGCATTTATTAATTTTCTTACAATTTCCTCGCCTCTTAGTCTTGAACATGTTCGCCTCCAAATTTTGATTTAAAAAAAACTTTCAAGATTTAAGAGTCCTAAAATAGAGATTCTAGCTGCTCTTTTTCAGTATTCTTTTCTTTGATTAAAATCATTTTAGTGAAATGTCTTACCAATCGATAAGGTATTTTAAGAGTACCTGGATCTTTTTGTTGATTCAACTTTTACAAATAAAGAATTAATAAATTTTATACTGCAGATTTATGTCTAACAATTGACATTCGATTTAATAAATGAAGATTATACATAAATGAATAATTCGAAGACTAGTATATAAGAAATTAATAAACATAACACTTGACCTTTAGTTCTTAAATTTTTCAATGAAAGTCTTATTCAGATTAGAGGCTAATTGCAACAATACTATTGTTGTTGGAGGTCAATTAAGCCTTGAGCTTCATTTAATTAAATTAAATGCTCTTTTATTC
Organism: Acarapis woodi; assembly: GCA_023170135.1. Lineage (NCBI taxonomy): Eukaryota > Metazoa > Arthropoda > Arachnida > Trombidiformes > Tarsonemidae > Acarapis > Acarapis woodi. The sequence continues at coordinate 10,013 of BLXL01010330.1, forward strand.
AAAGTAGTTTCAATAGACTCTTAAGTGTGTTAAAGTATTAAATTTTTTTCAGCTAATTTACTTTCGAATGATTTATGAAATAATTTTTAACAAAAATTTTTGCACTTTTTCAATTGTATTTAGTATTTAGGAAAAAAATTATTTTGATATTGACTCAAATTCCATATGTCAATTGAAAACATTCAAAATTTTTAGAGCAAATTTTTTTGAAAAAATTTCTAATATTTTTTAATTTGTATAATCATAATTAAATACAGGTATCATAAATGGTACTATTTATTAATCGATGAAAATTTTTTCAAAACAATGATATTCAACTGATAATTTCATAATTTTAATCTAAAATTTGTCAGTCGAAGCAAATTAAATGTTGATTTAAAGATCAATAATTTTTAGGTGTGCGTGTTTAAAATTGTATTTTAAAGCAAATTAGTGATTCATATTTAGTTATAATAAATGGTCGGAGATTCGTCTCCACACGCTCATATCTTGAATCTAATTCGCGATAGGTCTGACTATTTGGTTCAAAAGCACATAATTAAAAAAATTTTTTAGAAATAACCAAAGACATTTATATATATTTTATTATCAAGAAACGCAATTGTATTAAGTGAATGGTACAACACACCGTAAAATCTTGCAGACTTAAGAATACAAGCTTAAGAATTGATGTTCTATATGGTAACAGAGTTTCTCATAAAATCAAAGTTTATATTATACAGTTCCTAAGACGTAAAATTATAATTGTAAGAAAGGACTTCTTGATTGTCTAATACAAAAGAACTCAGAAAAATTCATATATTCTTTTCAAATCAAGAGAATTTTTTCAAAAAAAAAATGAATTTTCTTACATCAAGCAGCCACCTAAATACACCAACGAATCAAGATTTAATCATTAAAGATAAGCTTGGCAATACTTAGTTCATATTAAGATTTTTTTTTCTTGGCAAACACTTACTTTCACTAAGTGTGTCTTTCAAAAAAATTAAGCAAATATTTGGAATACATAAGAAGTATAAGTCGAAATCCGTGCTAATAATGTTTTAATAGCATTTTAGTACTGTTAAATTATCTTCATTGAGGTGTGTGTAAAATAAAACTTAAGTCCCTATGTCTCAAAATTTTTAAATAAAAGTTCTTCTAGTTCTAAGGATATTTCGTAATCCGAATGAATATTAAAAAAATTTGTGCATTAAATAATCACATAAACTAATGTTGCGAAAGTAATCAATCTTAAAAAAATTATCAGTTTTTTTTTTTTTTATTTTAAAGATTCGAAATCGATTAACTTAAAATTTCATTCATAAATCGATTTTTGTAATTCAAATAAAGTGCTCTTAATTTTTTAGTCTCTACATTAATGTATGGTATCGGTGTAAAAATTTTGATTGCTTTTTTTTCTTGTTTACATCTACGAAATGAAAACAACTTTTAATAAATTTATTAAAATAATCGAGTGCTATAAAAGGCACTTGAATGAAAATTTGATGAAAGTTGAGATAAAATATATTCAGTGTTAAAATGTTCAAATATAGATCTAAAAGTGAAAATCAAAATATATAGAGAAAGTGTGTGTATAGATTGAGTATAAATTTTACATTTCATAGTGGTGCCATTTATTTTTATACTCTTGAGACTCATAGTCAGATAAATACAGTAGATGAACAACGCAAACGTTGGAACACTGTGTGTTGACTGCACTTTGAAAAAATAGTTCACATATAATTTTTTATAGGTTCTTTTTTTCAATTTATTTTAAATCTATCATTTTTTTTTTTTTTATTTTTCTTTCATAAAAACAAGTGATTATTTGTCAATCAATTTTTAAATTATTTTGAATAAATAATAAATTCAGAGATTAATAGATCTAATAAAATCTCTATTCATTAATTATAATAATTAATAATTTGTTATTACTTATGAAAAAGTATTGATTAAAAAATTGAAAAATCCAAAAATTGAAATTAGTGAAAAATTTATTTTCTCTTATATTTTAGTGAAAATTTTAAGGAGTTGTACAAAATTCTAGAATCTCATAATTTTCATCCAAGTTCGCATCAAACGCTACAAGATCTTTGGTTCAAGGGTCATTATAGAGATGCTGAGAAAGCTCGTGGTCGACCTCTAGGTGCAGTCGGTAAATATAGAGTCAGACGTAAATTCCCACTACCGCGGACTATCTGGGATGGGGAAGAAACATCATATTGTTTCAAAGAAAAATCTCGTGTTATTCTTCGTGATTGGTAGGTTAATTTTGTAATGAAAATTTTTGAAAATATTCAGAATTTAAAATAACTTTAATAACCATAAATTTATTTAAATTTTTTGCAAAGGTACAATTCGAATCCTTATCCAGCTCCAAGAGAAAAGCGAGATCTAGCCGAAGCAACTGGATTAACCACAACTCAAGTGAGCAATTGGTTTAAGAATCGAAGGCAAAGGGATAGAGCTGCTGAACAAAAAGAAAAGTAAGTTATTTTCATTAAAAAATTTTACTTTTAGATGCCTCTCAAATAGATTATAAATAAACATATAGAATATTGTGTAAAATATAAAAATTGAATAAAATAAGTTAAGTTTCAAATAATAAGTAATTTATGACGTACCAAATCAAAAAAAATCAAAGTTGCCGGTTTGAAATTCATTAAGAAAGAGTCTAATTCAGAAAAGAATTTAAAGATATTTTAGATTTTTATCAGTCAAAGTATCAAATTATTTGAAGAACGAAATCTTTAAATTTTTTGTAGACTGAAAAAAATAATTGGTAAGATCTAAAAAAATAAATCACTTCTCAGGTTATTTTATTTTTCCTCTCTTCTTAAATTAGTTAATTAGTAAGATTTCAGCTAAATGTCGAAATATATATAAAGAAGAAAAAATAAAATTTGGTTTTTGAGCATTTAAATTCAATGAAATTTTACAAACTCATAACGTATAAAAAAATGAGAGTAAGCGCAAAAGCAACCGCAAAAATCATTAATTATTAGTCATAATCATAAGAAAACCGACTTAGTTGGTGTAATTTGATATTTTTAATAATAAAAAAAATGCTTCTCATATTAAATGCGCTTTCTTCTAAGTAAAATTTTATTACTGATGATTTTAGTGGAATTTCAGCATTTTAAACAAAAATTAGCGATTTCATAATCATCAACAGTATGAAAATAAAATTAATGATTGGAACCATCTGTACTTTATTTATAATTAACCTGTACATTATTTAATTTATTTATATATTCTAAATAGCAAACATATACATTACCAAGACAAGGCAACTTAAATATTTAATTTTTTTTTTTTTTTTTGTCTAAATTTTAATAAATTTCAATCAATCATGTGTCACCCGATTTTCATCTTCAATATGAAAAAAAACAAAAACAGAGAGGGACAATGCTCTAATGATAAAATAACTGGTCAAAAAACCAAACTACTTAATGACTCATCGAATTCAGATGTCGAATCAGGTGATGATAGTTCAGATGAAGGTTCGACAATAAAATCTGCGACATCAGATATACAAAAAAATTCAATTCATTCTTTACACTCATTCAATTCAAATGCTCATTATAATCCATTTACGAATCATCTTAATCAATTTAACGGTCTAGGTAGTCTTAATGGTTTCAACAGTTTAAATAGTTTAAATAATTTAAGTTCGTTAGGCTATCACACAACTTCAGCAACAAACTCTCATTCGATTGCCAATCAGCAGACAAACAACTCATCTACTTTACATCAACCATTGCCCATTCATTCATCTGGTCATCATTTATTAACTAGCAATAATAGTTCGTCAACAACTAATCCACCTTGCACAGTCAATACATCGAATGCATCCAATAGCCTCACGTCTAACGCAGCTAGCTTTTCAGCCGATTCTTTACATAGTCCGCAATCCGCATTTTCAGCTCACAATAGTGACTCATTAATGCAAAACTATAAGAACAGTGAATCAATTAGAATTGCAGCCCAAGCGGCTGCTTCACTGGCTGCATCGAATTTAACACACAATCAATTTTTGCATGCTGCCCAATATAATAGCTTATCAAATAATTCATTAACCGGTTCACCATTTAATACACATCTTGATGCTCAATTAGCTGCATCAACTTTATCTTCGATCACAAGTATGGCTGCTGCTGCAATGAACAACAATAATAGTATAGTTAACAATGCAACATCAAATTCAAATTTATATAGTAATTTCGCGGTCAAATTTGCGGCTGTTGTCACTCAGAATAGTCATCTTAACTCAAATAATACATCGTTGAATGCTAACAACAATGCCAATAATTCGACAAGTTCGATCGCTTCACAATTAAGCACAGATCAATTTAATGATATCAAGCCATCACTAGTCATGCCAAGCGCTCATCATTCAGCCAGTCTATATTCACATCACCTCAATGAGCCAATCGTTGGCGAGGAATATTAGGTGAATAAATTAAAATTGTAAAATATCAAACAATTATCAATATTAATGCTCTTCTAATAAACTAATTAAGTTAGAATATGAAATAGAAGCGAAATCTCAAAAATTTTACTTATATTTACACAATAGGCTATGGATGATTATAACAAGTTTAACGATTGATAAGTTTGTAATTTACAATCCAAGTGTTAGCTGAACATTTATTCCATCGATAAATTCATAATTTTTCATACATGATTTGATTTATCCTTCTGTAAATCATATCCTCATGTATTTTTGATTTTACTCGCCATAATTTATATTTTACAATATCATCTTTCGATAGTAAATGCAATATTATTGATTATTAAAAAGTTACTTTGCTTTTTCAAACATTTTTTTTATCTTTGTGAATAGTAAAAACTTTTACACAATTGTAAATTTTGATTTTTAAGTATTTTATTTGGATAACCAAACTCTTCAACACAGTTTTATTTTTATTATTTTTTGTTTTATCTGGAACACTTAAATTGACAACTCTATTATTATTAATTGAATTATTTAAATAATAAACAATTTATTATTGAGCAATTTCAATCTTTTTAGTGACCAGACTTAAATTTATTTTTTTTTTGAATAATAAATTTAAAATTCTTGATAATTTTTTTGAAATTATTGTAAATTACTTTGGTATAATTTGCCAAATATTATACAGTGTAATATGGTGCTCATCGGTATAATTTTGATTTTATCATCTTTTTTAATCTATAAAATCAAAACAATTTAAAATTTTCTAAAACAATGCAATTTTTTTTGTCGATTCATGTATATTAGATGTTTATTATCTTATTCAACTTGATTTTATTGCATATAGGTTTACTTGTGAATGATATCATATATAATTTAATTTATTTAGATACATTTACATTGAAAATCTATAGGTTCAATTTTTTTTTTATGTAGTGCATGTCACACGATGTATGATACATTTTAGTTTGTCTTATAAAATGCTTTCAAATTCGAATAATTTGAGCTTTTTTGGAATGGCTCTCATTAACGCTCCATTTCGAGTTTGTCTGCAGAGAAACTATTTAACTAAAAATATTTAGATTTCAAACTGACTAATAATTTACACCATTTATTAAATGTGTTTGGATTGCGTGATATAAGTTTATTGAAAGGAGTCAACACTAATGATGATTTTAGCACCAAATTCCAAAACGCTCAAAAACTTAGGTTCTGCATGGTTTGAACTTTCTTTTTAATTTACATTGACAGAATCACTAAGTTTTTCTAATTCGAATAAAGCTTTATTATCTAACATAACATAATTTAAAAAAAATTTTGCCTATACTCAATTAGTAATTTCTCCTTTTCACTATTATATACTTATTAAGACGAAGATTATTAAATAAAATTTTTTTTTGCAATTTTCGATAAGTTTAAATTTTGAGCAGATATCACATGTGAAAATTTTTTTACACAAAATGATTTTATCGATCAATCGTATGATAATATTTGTTGATTATATTTTAATTATTTGGTATTGAAAAATCAATAATTTTAGATTGTATAGTGTTGTATTTAATAGAAAATAGGTTTAAAAAAAATAAATTCTATGACAATATGGTTATAATTATTAAAGGGTAAGACTATTTATAAATTTTTTTAGATAATTTTGCTCAATTTCAAAATGAAAAATTGAGGCTCAACAATTAATAATTAATTGATCGATGTCTTATGTTGCTTTTTTTATAGATAACGCAAAAAAAAAAAAAATAAAATGATGTAATTAAAATTTTCTTATTTAAATTAAACAACGAAACGACTACAGTGGATTGGAATAAAATAGTGAAAACACGAACAAAGATTGTTTTTAAAAAAAATTTAAGTAATTTTAAGTTTATAGATCCATATATAGAACTTAATAACCTATTGATTGCACTAAATTTATTATTTTAGCTTTTAATTTAACAACTTAATAAAAACTGATTTCGTTTAATGGCATTTCAACTCAATATATTTGCAAAAAAATAATGAAAAAAATTTAGATTTTGATTACAAATCTGCTGACAATCATGATCTAGATATTTTCTTTAAATTAACTGATACAAAAGCATTCAATATGTTTTTTTACTCATATCAATTTGAAAGATAAGTAAGAATGAAACATGAATTATAAATTAGTAAAAATAGAGCTCATGCTACTTATCACTAATGAAAAATCCTAGTTTAGCACATTATCGAAAATATTTATACAAATTCTCAGTAATATTAATACAAAGTAAGATTAAAAAATATTCGATTAAAATTTAAACAAAGCATAGACTGTTTAAGATCTAACAATAAACGGAAAGAGATTGAAAAAAAGTGAAAATTTAAATGATATAACAACACGCAATTATGTGTTAACTAAATAAAAAGCACAAATTTCTATTTGAATCACATTAGTAAATAGATATAGAAAAGGTGTAAGGCATCTGCAGAAATTCTGTTAAAAAGTATTTTTCGATCTAAAAAAATAGCTGTAAACTATTTTAGCTGTTGTATTTTTTTTTTTCAAGTTTGGCCATAAAAATATCATGCTCATTTTGATAAAACTTAAATTTCTTGTCGAATCTTTTCAAGCAAAAAGTTTGAATTTCTGTAAAGCATTTTCTAAAGTTTCCGAGAAATCAGTAAATCATCTTTTTTTGATACAGATAATCAAAATTTGAGCATTATACAATTTTCATTCAACAGCTAAAGCAGCAAATTTTACAGTTATTATTAATCTAAACTAATCTAATTTTTTTTTTCGAATAGTATTCAATTATTGACTATAATCAGCTTTTTGTAACAATAAAATATTTAGGACATACTATGCACATTTTAAAAAAAAAGTAGATAATTTTATGTTCTATCATGAATTTACAGTTTCCATAATATAAAAATAGAAATCTTTTGTCCGTTAAATCAAAATTCATTTTTTAAGAAAATTTCTTTAGAAAAATTTTTTTTTATAGTGTTCTTTCTTTCTTGCCGACATGAGATAATAAGCGAGATACATTGTAAAATTATAAAATTAAAAATTCTGTATATCTATCTCACGTCCTCTACAAATATTTAGAAAGCTTAGCGTTTATTTGAAAGAAATAAAAAAGAAAAAAGTATAGACAAGTGAAACATGGCAAGTATAGCAGCAATTTGTTTTGAATATTATTAATCTACTTTTGAATATTATTAATCCACTTTTGAATATTATTAATCCACTATTGAATATTATTAATCCACTATTGAATATTATTTTCCTATATAATTATCTGTCAAATTAGCATTGGTTAAATCATATTATATAAATCGCATACATATCAAATCTTTAATTAAGTCCTGTGTGTTAAAGATTTTCATCAAATGACTTTATAATCGTTCAATCCGAGCGCTTGCCAGAATCACTTTTTTGAGAAAATTTGATTTAAAAAGCGTGGGTTGTTTGTATCGAATAAATGTTTTTTTTTTTTTATTTCTTTCTTTCAAATAATTTTGCTTAAAATTATCGTTAATATTTGAGTAACACAGAGGCTTGAAATATCAAAAATAAGATGACAATGTAAAAAATAAATATTTGAAAATGTATCGTTGATTATTGTATACTATAAAAATTTTCGATTCTTCAACTTTTTACTTCAAAATAAACTACATATCAAATATTTTGATAAAAATTTTATGATTTTAAATTTTTCCATCCAAGTTTGTTGGAGCTCGTATGTTAACCTACATGAATAAAAAAAAAATTTCTAATTTCAAAAAAGACTTATTGGTCAAAAGTAAAATTTTTTCAATTTTTTTTCCAACTGAAATTCGACTTAATAAAGTTTGTTAAACTTAATTTTTATTTCATTATTATTATAATTATTATTATTTTCATTTTTAATATTATTTTTTTCTTTTTTCTTTACAGTATGAGAAAAAAAATTTTATTCAAAAAAATTTTATTGGTAAAATTTTCTTTGAATCATTTTATTCAAAGATGCTACTATCTTAAATTGATGATTAGGATTGATTTTAAAAATTTAAAAATTTTTCATATTCTGATATCTTTTGAATTATTTTCGATCGTTTTATAAATAATGAAATAAAGACCCATTCAGTAAAATAATTCAGAGATGAAGAAAAATTTTCTAAATTTGAAGGAAAGATCGTTTTTTACTAAATTTATTTTATAATCGAAAGAAAAATGATATAATAAATTCGATTATTATTATAGTAGATAAAAAATTATTCATTTTGACATTTTTTTTATTCAATTTTCAAATTCTTTAATTCAAATTTNNAATGGTTTTTTTCTATAAACATCATCAGATTGAGGCTCTAAATTGTCATTATTGGTTTTGATTGATAAATTTTCAATCATTTTGTCTCTCTGGTTGTTATATAAAGGACGATGATCTAAATAGTGTGAATCAAACCATATTTTTGCATTATTGTTTGATGGAATATTTTCTTTGTATTCATGATCATGATAATTAAACTGCAAATTTTTTCTAGGAACATAATCTAAGTATCGATTTGGAGTTTTGGAAGTAGTATATGTGTTAATCGGACTGTATTTTATCTTTTGAATGAATTGATTTGGAAACCAATTTTTATCGATTTTCGGATCCACGGAATCATATATCTCTCTATATTTAGGTAATTCTTTGATGAAATTTTCACTTTTGTATTTATTACTATTATCATCTTGATCACTGATTTGATGATCGATTGCAACAGGTGATTCATTTTCGAATTCATACATTGACTTATTATTAACATATGGTTTTGGAATCAAACTTTCTTTTGAATTTTCTGCTTTCAAGTTTATATTTCCTAAGAATTTTCGATTATATTTATCGTATATTACTTTGGCTTTTATTTTATTTGATTTCAATTTAGAATTGTCAAGTAATCGAGGATGTCTTAAAACTTCATTTGAATTCAAGTAGTTTGGGTGATAATATTTCTTCATTGATAAATCAGAAGTTGGCTGGATATTCACAGATTGATAATACTTAGATATATCATCGACTAAAGAAGGATCATAATGGGATAAATTATAATAATCAAGTTGACGAATATCTGGACTAAGAAATTTATCTTTTTCGAGTTGTTTGTATTTAGGTACATTTAATAATTGAGTATAAATAGGTTTGACATAATTGATAGGCGTTAATTGATTTTCTTTATTATAATGATCGCTAAATATTTGATTATCTTCTAAATCTGTTCTAATAAATTGAGTATTAGGCAAGGGTTTATAATTTGAAAAATTAAATGGTGTAATATCTTGATGACCTTTATTTATGAACTTTTTATAATGTTCATCAGAAATTTTTTGGCCTGAATCATGTGGATATTTTTTTATTGAAACATGATTCCTATCGAGCTTATTTGGAATTCTTTTCAAATCGATTTGGGCGAATAAATTTGATTTTTCATCATTAATATTTTTATCGAAATCAGATCTTGAAAATCCAGGTGAAAAGTATGGTATGGGAGCCTGATTAATAAATTTTCTACTCAGCTTGCCTACCATTTGTTTTGAATCGTAAAATATTGTATCTAGTAATGGATTGAATCCATATTTTGATTTATTTTGTGACATATTTGAAGATACATTTTCACCTGGTATTTGTTTTGATATATTTTCTGATGCATTACTTGGCTGAGAACTATACTTTGGTATATTGATCAACGGAGAATCATGATTAAAATGTGATTTGACGTCAACTTGATCTGTAATGGTTCTTGTTTTAAGAATAGCCGGATGATATGGTTCTAAATGATCAGACTCTTTTTGCTTTTCTTTAATATTTTCGTACAGTTCATTTTCATCATATTTTGAGCTTCGATACTTTGATTTATTTAGCGGATCATAGGCAAGTTTTCTAGAATATTTGAATATATTGTCAAATAATTCATGATTTGTCTTTCTAGATTCTTCTGCTTTATGAGTTGGCTCTTTGTATAGCATTTGGTATTTGACTTTTTGATTATTCCAAGAAAATAAATTTTTATCCAAATTTTTTAATAATGCTGGTACATTTGTTGAATATAAATAGGATCGTGGTGAAAGTTCGGTTTCTTTTCGTAATTTTTTATCTTGATAGTGAATTTCTCTATCTGATTCTGATATTTTGTCATTTAAATTTAAGTTCTTTTCATTCTCAAATTCTTTGTGTTTTAATTTCCCTTTAGCTAATTGATCAGAGTCCGTTGTCGAAAGTTTATTTATTAAAAATGTCTTTGGTTTCAAATAATGCAATGTCTCAATCGATTTGACAGTCCTATTCGTCGTTTTCGAGCTTAAGGGTGCTTTATCAATTAATTTTTCTTCTGTATTAATGAATAAAGGTGCCATAGCTTCATTTATATCAGTTATTGATTTTTCAGTGATTAATCTAATAGGATTCTCTGTATATACTGAAATAGGCGTTTTAGACTCTTTTTCATCAGTCTTTTCAGACTTTAGTTTTCTTGTTCCTTTTATTATCCATTTAGGCCTTTTTTGAAAAAAAACACTTGTTGAATAATTATTTTCTGTTCTTATTGATGATTCTGTTAATTTATCGGATACGTCCAACGTTTTATTAAATAAACCTATAGTCTTTTTGTTAAAATTATTAATATAGGATTTTTGTCCCTGAAGATTTATTTCTTTAACTTTTGGATATTTAATTGTGGTTGCCGCATGATTTTGTGTTTCGAATTGATTGTTCAATGGCAACACGGTTGTCGAATTGTATCTGGATAAATTAGTAACTTTTGATTTCGAAATTATTGATTCAGTTTTAGATGAACTTTTTGTCGATTCAGTAGTTCGTTCTACTATGTCAGGTTGAATCATAACAGTGGTCAATTGAATTGGTCTTATTGTTGCCTTTCTTGGCCTAAATATTGGTCTCTTCCTCACAGCAATCAACATTCTATTTTTTTCAATTTCATTTGAGCTTTTAGTTTCTATATTTTTATTTGGATATGATTCTTTTTCTTTTGTTGTTGTCACTGTTTGAGGTGTCGTTGTCTGATTAGTGATTTTATCTCTAAATTCAATCGTTTTTTTGTCATCTTTGTTCATTGAGTCTTTTTTGGAAAATAATTTGGCATATTTTCTATTTGAATGATGCGATTCATAACCTTTTTTCTTATTATTTTCTATATTTTTTTGATTGACCTGTTCATTGAATAATTTCTCGTTTTTTTTTGTCGATGTAGTCAAATAACTCTTATGAACTCTATCTACAGATGCATTTGACAGAATATCAGGCGAGTGAATGTATGATTTATGAGCAATTAATGATTTTTTGAAATTTAATTTTGTAGATTTTAATGGTTCTACGGCAGCCAAAGTATTGGAAAAGTTAGATTGCCCATAATTTTTTAACTTATTTTTGTTCGAGAAATCATTTCCTATGGATGGTTTGATAGTGGTACTAAATTTACCTTTATATTTAGAATATTTAAATTTTTTTGATTCATTTGTTAATTTACTCAAGTGGTTTGATGGATTTTTGGACTTATTAGATGAAATTAAAAATTTTGTTGGTTTCTCATTCGAATTTGAATTATTAGATGAAATATTTTGTTTAATTTGATTTTGTTTCTTTGTAATTTGACCAAAATGCTTTAAAGAAGCTTTATTAATTTCTTTTTTCGACTTTAAGTTTTTTTTTAATTCCTCAACTTTTAAATTATTTTTGGAATGATGATTATTCGATTTTAAATTTCTAATAGAATTCGCAGAAAATTTATTCAAATTATATTTTAAATTTTTAGAATTTTTATTCGAATCATGATTATTTGAATTAGAATAACCAATCAAATTATGATTTCGATTAAATTTTTGTTTTCTCAAAATTAAAAACGGTATAGGCGTTTGAGTTACAATATTATATTTAGTATCTAAATTGATTTTCGTTGGTCTTTTTATTGAATTTAGCGTCTTTTCATCTTTATCAGAAAATTGAATGTACACTTTTTTTACTTTCTTCAATTTTACCAATTTCAAATTATGATTTAATTTTGTAATCTTATCAATCAATTGATTCTCTTTGATTAAAGAATTTGTTCCATTATTTGATTGAGTCTACATTAGAAAGTTTTAATTATTATAACAAAAAATGAATCTGCTTATAATCATTAAGAAAATTTTATATAATGTAACATATATACTTACTTCGCTTGACAATGAAATAAAAATAATTAAAAAATAGATGCATGTTTCTTTAAATTTTAACTCAATCTGTAAAAAATATATGAAAGTAATATTATTTTTTCAATGAAATAAAAATATTTGTCTGGATTAGATGTAGATAAAAATTTTCTATTATTTATTTTTATTAACTTTTAAATTTAATTTTTTACACATAAAAATAAACAAAAAAAAATTTTTCTGATACAATCACATTTTCGTAGATGGTGTTGATTTGATCAAGATCCATCTGTTGATCACATACAAACTAAAGAACTTAAACAGATTTCGACTTAAAATAGATGCACTCTTTTTTTCGATTATCAGACTAAGGAAAAATTAATTTAACAAATTTATACAAAAACTTTAATCATTAAATTTATTTTAATCGAATGAATATAACTAAATTTTCAAATTATTTTCATACAAGTATTTATCTAAAATTATTGTAACTTATCTAATCGAATAAAAAAACTAATAAAAAATAATAATTAGCATTTAATCTCAATCAAAATACCTTTAAATAAATCACTTACAATCATATCTTTTGATTAGAAAAGGTTAAAAAAAAAAGTTTATCGAAAATACATTTGAAATTTGAAAATAGAAGAAACAAAACTAATCAAGAACTGTCATTAAAGACACTAGATCGTGAACTGTCCACTTTAATCAGTTTTTCGCACTTGAACACCATGTTATTCATGAATATTACTTTGAAATAGTTGAATTAAAAAAGATTTAGTAGTTAATCCTCCAATTAATATAATTTAATTTTTTGACATATTCAATATGATTTGAAGGTAGGTCATCTAATAGTTTTAATTATTGAATTTAAATAAATTTTTTTTAATAGTTCCCACATTCGAAAACAAAAAATCAAAATGAAGTTATATATAATTCAATGACATTAGATGATCAAGTAATGATACTTATTTATGATAAATTGAAAGTGTTTAGTTATTTTGAATTTACATTTTACATTAGGTCAAACTATTTACACAATTTTCTTTACCGACAAATCTCAATAATTATTTCTTTCTTATTTATAAATTTATAACAAATCACTTTTTTATGCTACTCATTCACACCAATTTTTCGCATTACCTGTATTTTTTGTTTCTGGTTATTTATAATGAGAATTTAATCGGCTAACTGTAGGAATTTATAAAAATTTGTGATATATTCATTATAAAATACAATATTCATTTAAATAAATTACTTTATGACATAATTTTAAATTGATTAATGCCATTTTAATTAGTGAAAAATCATTTTAATATTAGCGATAAAAAGTTTAAATTTTGCTTTGCATATTAATTTTAAATTCACCTTTAACATAAATGTATCATTCGATTTTCTGAAGTGCATTTAAAAGAAATGATGCGTTATAAAGTATCTTATCTTTACTAACATGTAATTTCGTATCATAAATTGTATATATAATTTTGAAATTTTTTTTTTGGATATTCGACCAAATCTTTAATTCTCGAAAATTATTTTGAAAGCTTAAAATTTTATGGTCTCAATTTTATTAAACGAGCTTTTCAATGAACTTAAGTTTAGCATTTATTTGCTTTCATGTTTGCAAAAAAAATCAGAATCGAACTTTATAAGTATGTGATTTAAAGTTTTAAACTTTAAATTTTTTTTCATATATTCTTTTTATCAACAATTACTTATTGAAAACTTGTTACCTAAAATAATTTACTAAATTATATCTATTGCGATTTATTCTTATACAAATTTTATTAAGTTAATTATATAATTAAAAAACTTTTTGCGCTTGTGTTTGATAAATTATTAAGACTTTTTTGATAAAAATTTTTAATAAAATATAATATATGCACAAAAATTCAGATTATTTTGTTTAAATACCAATTTACGTTTAATATTAGACAAATTTAAATTAAATTATTTTTTTTTTTCAAACAAATTATTTTACATAGACATCAATGGTTTTATGTTCAAATTTCAATTTTTATCAATACAAATAATTTATTGAAAATATTAAATTCAATTTTTTGACGATTCGAATACTCATTAAAATACCCATTCCTATAATCGAATCACAATTTTTAAATTAGTGCTTTGTTTGCCAAATTTTTTACACCGATTCGATGATAGTATTTTTTTACATTCATTTTTTCAATTCCAAGTATTAATATTTATTTAAATTTTAATTGAGAAAATTAATATAATTTTTTAATTGTTTGCATAATAAAGTCAATCAAAAAATAATTTTGACGCTAAGTTTAATCAAAAATATTTTATTATGAACTTTAAACGAATTGATTTCTGTAATTAAAATTTTCGATTAAAGGTGATTTCTGGACCAGATTTTAACTATTATACTCTTTTTAAATATTAAATCTCGAATATTTAAATTTTTTTTGCTAAACTCTTAAATATTTGAAACAAGAAATAATTTTACTGTTTTCATTCTCAAATAAATTACTTTCAATAATTAGTGAATCATTTTTTTGTGAGTATTTTTATAGTTCAAATTATCAAGTCTAATTTTGAATTTTCGTATTATATTAATTTCAAAAAATTGAATTCCTAAAAAATAGTAAAAAATAGTTTGTTTAAAACTATTTGAATATCTAAAACAGATCAAATGAAAAATTTTTGTTAGTCGATAGGAGAAATTGAAAATAATTAAATTGAATAAGAATAAGCCAAAAAATAATTTTTTTTTCCAAACAGATCGAGATAATTTATACTTAATTTACTGATATTGACTGATGTAAAAATAGTGTAAATTTCATTGAGAATTTTTAGATAATTTTTTTATTTATTTATTAAAATCAAAATAAATAGATGTATAAACATATTAAATTTCACAATCTAACTAAATTAATATCGAATAGATTTTAAATTATCAAAATATTGGTAATAATTGTCAATCGTTCAATTTTAATTTCATTTTAAAATTCTTAACTTTTTGAAAATTAAAACAGTAAAATAAAGATTATTGAATTACAACAATAATGATTAAACGTGATAAAATTCAAAGATTGGTTTATCAAATATTCAACATATAAGAAATTGAATTAAAGAGAGTTGGTGAATTTCATTCACCAATGATCCTATACAAAAAAAATTCAAATTAGATGTATAAATTGTTAAATGCCGAGGCCATCTTTTATTCATTAAATAGACTAAAAAAATAAATTTTTTCTCAAACGTTCGTGATAATATTAAAGTTTGAGTTTGATTTGTCGACAATTAAACTTTGAACTTTGTTAACAATTATTTCAGAATCAAATCTTTGTTAATTAGGTTGTTAGTTAAATTTTTTTAAAAAAAATTTATTTAATACATTTCAAATTCTTCAATTGATTCTTTCTTATACTTAATTATCGATATATTTATTTAATTTTAAGAATAAAAAGTGTTCAAATTATAAGACTAATGAGCAAAGACAATTCGAAATCAATTATTTTAATTACTTCAGCTTTTTGCGGATAGCGTTATAAGAAATAATTTTATTTAAAGATTAAATTTTTAAATTGTTTGCGATTTAATTATAAATATTCCGACCAATTCAGGACAAAAAATGTCAAAAACTTCATTTGAGTTCGTAATTGAAAATATTTGATTTATTTTCTAACATAGATATTAGCATAATTTTTAAAGCATACAATTAATTTTGATTATTTAACTTTTTTAGCAGTGTTCCAATTTTTAATTTTTGATGTATATATGAAATAGTGAGTAAAAAAAATTTTAGTTTTTAATTTTAGGAATATGTCAAAGGATATTTTTATAAATTATACTTTAAAAATTTTTCTTCACTTTAAACGCTAAAAATTTGCCGGTGAATTTCCCAAAAAATATGCTTTCTCAGAGGACAAAACTGCAAAAAATTAAAGTGATGAAAAAATTATGCGAATTAAGTATTAATCGAAATAAACTAAAAAATATTAAATTTATTTTCTGTACTCTTTTTTTCATTATTCGATTTCGATGAATAATCAAATAAATTATGCTTGCCAAAACATTTGAAATAAATAATTATGAATTTTTTTTTATACTTACATTTGAGTGAAAACAAAATTTAAATTTCAATTCGAATAAATTAATTCAAAATTTTCGACTGCAATCGGTAAAAAATTTTCCCTGCTTTTTTGATTTCTTTAAGGAAATATATTCAGAAATATATATTAAAATAAAATTTTTGCCATTTTCGGGATAAAATCATGGCATCAAACTTTTTTTTTGAACGTATCTTACCAGTATTGATATCAAACATCCTAGATTTATTTATTTTATCGAAATTAGCAATAAAAAGTAAAAACATTGCAATATTACTTAAATCGCGACTAATTAGTGCTTCTGAATATAAACGGATTGTGTACAGATTTAATTTGTGAGATTATTCAAACAATAAAAAAATATCTTTATCAAATTTCTTTGTAATATTATTGCAGAAGATTAGAGATCTGTAAGAGACCATTTTTCTTTTGATAATTTTTAAAAATTATTTTTCAAAAAATTTAAGATATTTAATTCGAGTAATTTATAATTTAAGATCAAAATAATGAACCTTATAATAGATATTAAAATCTTCGCTTCTCTTTTGCAAAAGAAGAAAAAAAATATAAATAAATATGTGTAACAAAATAAAATATGGCTTGATTGATGCTCATGCTGATACATAATCGATTAAGTAAAAATTGAGTAGAAAAAATTTTCTTTTGCTTAATTTACAAATATAAAAAATTCTTTAATAAAAAAAAATTTCTGAATTTTTTCCAATTTTGATATTTAAGTTATAGAATCTTCTTTCTGTAATTAGAAAATTTTGATCTTATTTTTAATCAATCACTTGGATGTTGATATTTTCAGTAATTGTATTTAGATTTGTAAAGTTTTCTTTTATGATTAAGCAAAACAAAAATGAATTGATTAAATGCATTGAAACTTTTTAAAGTTAAAGTAAAGATATTTTTTATATTGAAAATTTAAATTTATTATTCAAAACTGAATTTGGAATTACTTATAAATAAAAATATTTAAAATACTTTATTAGGTAATATAAAATCTATGATTAAAGATATGATTGTTAAAAAAGTATTTTTACAGGTAAAACTGAAAAAACCTTTGAATTTAATTTTTACAATTAAAACTTTGTAATAAATAAAATAATTTTTTTTTGTACAAATAATCATTGCTAGATTGCTGTCAGAAATTTTTCGATAGAATGAAAATGTGTACCTTATAAGTGTTAAATTAAAATTCGATAAAATTTTTTATGAATTCCGTTACATTACTCATTAAATTTGTTTTTGAAACATAAAAATATAAACAAAATAAAATAAAATTTGAATATTTATTTAACAAATTTGATTATTAATCATTTGATTAAGAAATCTCATGTACATTATTAAAAAAAAAATGGTTAGTGTAAAGTTCATGCACTAATATTTAAAAAAATTTCCCACTTGAAAAGTAAACTGTATAGATTGTTTAATTTGAAATTTTAATTATAAAATTCAGTTTTAATTGCACTTCTAATTTATTAAAATAATTTTCTTTGACTCTTTCGAATAGCTAGTTGGTTTAGTTAGGGAAAAAGAGATTACAAAAATTAATTTGAATATATAAATGGAAAAAAAAAATTAAGATTTTATTCTGATAAAGTTCGCTCTACAAATAATGATAAATTAATGTATATATTTTTATTATTGTTTCTAGATATAATTTTTTCGATCCTTTCATCAAGATACATTTTTTTTACCTAAAAACATATTTTCAATACAATTTGGGATATATAATCAAATTTAGATAAAAATCAAATAGCATCTCATATTCTGTTTAAAGTTCAATTTTACACTTTTGTTGTGTTTTAGAAATTGAAAAGATATTTCGAATTAAAAGATTTGGATTATTTGAATAAGATTTCTTAAATTCACAATGTTGGCAGTATGGTATATAGTTGAATTTGATATTATAAAAACGAATGTGCATCTTTTACATAAATCACTAATGAAATAAAACCTAGAAATTCAGAGATAAAGAATCTAAAAATTAATTTTTTTCCTTATTATATAATTCGAAAATAATTTATGGAGAAAAAATCAAAATTTTCCACTTCTCGTATCTCACTTTTTGTATTAGACATTTATTTCCTTGTCATGAAACTGTTAAATACTCATATCCGTTTATCAATAAAAAGATCTTCATTATTTGACTAAACACCTTTATTCTTTGCTATTTGCTTTTTTGAAAAAAATCACAAATATTAATAAAAAATAACCCATTACACTAATATTAGTCATACTATTCATTTTAGATATATTATTTTTGTTATAATAATAAAAAAAAAAATCTAACTAAATGAATTTCAATGTTACTTAAACATTTGGAAAAAAAGAAAAAACGCTTTTTAAGAAAAAAAGCGATTACAGTCTTTATCTTACAAATCTATTAATTTTAAATTGTAAATTGAGGCATTCCAGTTTATAAGGCTCTTTGTATTTTGCCCATCAAGTGCATTTTTTATTTTTCAATTCAAAAAAAACGCTCTCCTTCGAATCGACAGAGTTAATTACTATCTTAAAATTATATTATTGAATAAAATTAAATTTGATTGGTAAAATAAGTATTCAGAAAATTAGAATTTACCACACTAAAATTAAAACTCTGTTGACCATTATTTATTAAAAAAATTCTATTGTATGAGCGAAAACGGTGATTCCTATTCTTTAAAGTATATGCAAAATAATTTAATGATGTTTATCTTTATAAAAAAAACTGGATACTTTTTTTACATCTTTATTACTCTTATTTTTTTGGATCATTATTTGAGTTTTTTATTTGAAGGTCACTCTCTATCACTTGCATTTTGAGTCTTGAAACACAAATACTATGTGTCCTTTAGTAATCAATCTAAATTTTTTTTATAGTTTCTATAATTGGATCTAATAACCTTTTATGACTTTTATAATATTCTAATTTTATTATCGTAATAATTCAACTTTATTTATATTCTCAAATATCGCAAACAATGTTGTCTAAACGTCAAATATAATCTAAAGTATGGTCTGGATCGAATTTGAAAAATTAGCTTTTGTCCTTAAAAAAGAAAGAGAATCATAAAATTACAATTAAAATCGATAAAAAGTAGATTTATCAATAATTATTCAATTTTTCCTATAAATGCTATTGTTCAATAAAATACCTGTTCGATACCTAAATAAATTATGATTTTTTTAGGAAAAAATTTTTAGAAGTTTGTATTATGCTTCAAAGAAACAAATTTGAATATTTTAAAGTAAAATGAATTTTTTTACAATTTTACAAACTAATGATCACACTTCAACGCATGTTAGGCAATTAAATTAAAAATTTGTAAAAAAAGAATGACCTTTAAATTCATCGAGTTACATGTCCAATTAACAATTAAAAATTAATAATCACAATTACATTCGCTAATCAAATAGCATTTTCTGCATACCGCTAAACCGAAAAATAGTTATCTAATTCTAAACTTGATTTTCAAAACCAGAACTCCTCTTTTTCAGTATTGACTATGCATTTATACTTTAAAATTACTTGACCAATATCACTTTTTCTATAAAATAATAACCATAATTCAATTTATCACTTTAAATTATTATATTTTGAATCTGAATATTAACATTATTATTAGATATGAATTTTCGGAAAATCACTTAATAAGGTGAACACAAGTATTGCACTAATCATTATTTAAATATGATTTGCATTTTTAATTACTTAAATTTCCCACCAACATGTTTGAAATCGTTGATTTAATTTATGCAATATGTAATTCAAAGAGATTATCTAGAGACTTTTTGAACACGCACACATTACAAATTGTTGAACATTCTTACACTACACGTGCTATGATAAATTTTTCAATGTCCGTTGTGAATCAAGTATTTCGTTTTTGTATTTCGTTATGCATGAATTATATTCTTTGAAAATTTAAACCATTTTTTTTATGGAATTTACCTGTCTAAATATCTTATCTATATAATAATTCAAAAAAAAGGACAAAATTAGATAAAAAAAATCACATAATTAAATTCTATGATTTGTACATTAAAAATTAAAGTATTTTGTCTGGTAAACTTTTAAATAAATTATTTCAAAATTTACTTTCAATTGACAACAAAAAAATTGGAATTCAAAGAAATGAAAAGAAAAATAGTTCACTTACCACCCACTTGCAAAACATTTAAATTTTTACATTTATTTATTAAAAATTTAACTCGATTACAACGAGTTCTAACACTACCCGAATAACGTTTTTTTTACTGATTTTTTACTTTAGTCCACATAATTATTTTCCCTATCGTGCAACATTTTGTGTATTTCAGCACTGTTTTCTCCCTTTAATTTTTTTATTCTCTAACCGCATCTATTGACCAACCCTTTAAGATTATAATAAAAATAACTTTCATTTTTAAATTGTGCAAAAACTCAATAAAAATTTTATTATATATAGCAAATGAAAATTTTTGTGCCAAATATTAGGACTCTCGTAATAAATAATTTTAGACATTAAACGCTAGTTTGGAAACTAACAAGACCCTTCTAGGTAGCCAATAAATAGATATATGTCAAAAATCGAATCTAAGTGAATGGCAAAAAAAAAACTAAATTAATAAGTGAAAAACTGTTTTAAACTATTTAAACTCTTTCTATCAATTTGCCTTAATTCAGTCGGTCAGCTTATAGTATGCAAAATATTTATACACTTTTGTTTAGACTTTTATGTATTTAATCTTACTTGCATTATCGATATTTGACAAAATTTTTACTGTGCCTTTTAAATTTGATCAAATACAACACGTTTCAGATTAAAGAATAAGTATAAAGATAATGAGTGAAAAAGTTTTCAAATAGATAAAAAAATCTTTAAATGAATTCTCCTCAATCAAGCTTTAATTACCAATAATTTTGTTTATGCTCAAGTTAATCAATTTATTTGTGTTAACCAATCAATCAGGTGAAAATAGTGTGTCCAGTAAATCAAATTAATCAATATTCAAAATTGAAAAGACGGATAATTTGAAACTAAAATTTTTTTTTTGTATTTCATGTTCAGCAATGCTTACTTTTAAGGTAATTTTTTTTTGGGAGTCATAATTAGTGAATTTCCAGATTTTTTTCACATAATGATAAAATTATGATTTTTCTTATTTTAAAATTTTCTCAAGATTATTAATCATCTTGAATTTTTGATTACCATTTTTATTGTTAAATAAATTTTAGTTTTTATTTTTTTATTTTAAGCACCAATTCATCTAACAAATAGATTTAATTTTAAATTTTTTCTTTCTATTGGAATCAGCATTCGATTGGCATTTTATGGCTCGTTGTTTATCTTTTTGGTCTTGCAAGCTGTAATGGAAAATCAACTACTTTTCGAAAACAAGATGTAAGTCCCTTTAATCTTAGTTGATACCTTATACTTTATCGTTTATAAAACTTAACCATTTTGATCGCAACTCAATTTAAATTTTTAGTCTTTTTTGAATGTATAAAGATCATTCAATAAACTAAAGTGTTTTGAAGTTCATTATAATCCTTAAAAGAATCATCACCCTTAAGTAGATTCAATAAATAAAAAACTTAAAAACTAAATAAATTTACTTTAACTTTAGCGTCAATGAACGTAAAAAATTTTTGACCAATCTAAGCTAAACTTTTTACAAAATTTTTTGAATAAAATATTAGTTTGTAGTAATAAACGTATAATTTGCTGATTTTTTAGATGTCTGTTTTTTTATATTTTTTTTTAAATACTATTTGCTATTAAATAAAAGATGTATATAACAAATCAAAAAGTAAAAGTAAACCAGAAGTGAAAAAAATTTTTGAAACAGGACCACGGAAATTATAAGTTTGGTTATGACATTAACGATGGTAAGCAGTGCGATTGATTGATAACAAAAATCAAGTAATTTTGTAATTTTACAGGATATGGTGGAAATCACTTTCATAAGGAAACCGGTGACGAATATGGAGGTAAACGTGGATCATATGGTATTTTAGGCCCAGATGGTAGAATGCGTATAGTTCATTATATAGCAGACGAACACGGTAAAATTTTTTCAAACGATTTGTAGCAATTTTATTCATGAAATTTTTATTGCGAATGCAATATATTGAAATTTTTTCCAATAACAATAAGGTTTTCGAGTCGACATTAAAAGCAATGAAAATTCTTTAGCGGAAGGTAAAGACATGGCGTCAGGCATAGTAAATGGTAAAGATAAAGCAGAAAATGCAAATTATTCACCTTCATTTGGTCAAAGAACTTCAGGCTATAGTCCATCAAATTCACTTTATCAATCGTCAACTAACAATCATCCAGCATCGAAATCTTATTATTTGAACTCACTATCCTCTCCAAAATCATCTGATTATTCAGCTTCATATCCAAACACTTATTCTGTTTCACACCAACAAGATACACCATATATAATTGCTAAACCAAAATCATATTTAAGTCATATGTTTACTGCCAAATCATATTTGCCTAAAAATATTGCTTATGTACCTAAACATACGTATATGAACTATCATTCCAATAATCAGTATCCAAAATCAGTCGCTTATGAACCACCTTCATATAGTTCATCCTATAACTCTCACGGACTAGGATCATATGAACCTAACCACTATCCTACACCTGTACATAAGCCAAATTATGGCGAAGATGATTACACCAACGATTCACCACTCTATGGCATTCGCAAAACATTACCTTACTCATCAGATTTACATAGTAAATCTGCCGAGCCCGTGCTTTCTTATACAAAGTTGAGTGGATATTCAAATAAAAAGCACAGTGAAAAAATAAAGTATTTTAATGAGCCGAACCCGTTAGTTGCAAGATTGGCAAGCGGTTTAGATGCAGATAGTAGTAAAACAACTTCGATAGATGCAACATTTGATGAAAATGAGGCCAAAAAGAAAAAAGAAGATGAACAATTAGCTGCCGATTACAGAACTGAAGCGAAAGCAGGTGTCATATCAACTAAACCGGAAAAAGTAAGAGCATTAATTGGGCTAACCTCCTATCGAAATCCATATTCAATAGATACTGAATACAAAAGCTCTTGATGAAAAAATATACTGTGTAGACATAAATTTACTTTTATAGCGTTTAATATAAATTTAATTAAGATGAAAATGTTTATTATAAAACTATATATATATATTATAAAATTTAATGTAAAAAGTTTTCCGAAATTCTTAATTTAAGTGCATTAATTTTTTAGATCAAGCTAGATCATATTTTTTGCTTCGTTTATTTAATTAATAATAAGTCTAAGGATGCTTTATTTTTACAATCAAGCAAATAAGAATTGTACTAGAGAAACAAAAACAACATTGTAATAATTCATTCTCTTATGTATGATTTAAAATAACCAAAATACAGACTGATATTTTTCTGTTTGAGTTACTTATTATAATATAATACATTGATAATATAAAATTAATTTGAAAATTATCAAAAATTTCTTTTATTCAAATTTCGAGAACATATTTTGCGTAAATATAAATGATTTTTTTTCATTTTTCTGTATGTATGAAATTTTTAAAATTAACTATAATTAATTCTCTGATATTTCACAAATATAGTTAATTGAAAATCTAAATTATTATGACCAAAAAATTTACACTTGAACTTGATTTGAATTGCTTGGATAATAATTGATTTAATTTTATATTGGTCAGACTAAATAGGTACAATGACAGGTTTGTATTGATAATAGTATTCTAAAAATCAAAAGCTATCAGCATTCTAGCATGATACACAAAAAACAATATGCAATTAGACAGAAAATAATCGGTCAACATAAATCATGTATGTATGAGATGTATTTTATTTGAGAATTTAAGTTTATTCATTTGGCTAAATGCATTAGTCTAAAATTTGAATGTAATATATACAGTATTCAATGTTAAGACCTGTCTATTGGATACGGTCACTGAATCAACAATTAATCCCTTTTTTTTAATTTATATAATAGTTATCTAAACAATATAAATATTTAACGGATATTCACCCTGAAAATAGTTTTTCTAAATCTAAATTAAATATAATAAAATGTAGTTATCTAAAACACTTAGTAAGGAGGTAATAAAATATTTATTCAAAATTAGTAATTTTTTTGTATAAGCGATAAATTTTTTTTACAATTGTCCTTTTTTTTATATATAATTATTATAAATAAAATATATATGCTCAGTAAAGCAATTAAAATTTATTAAGTATTTTTATTTAGTTTTAATTAATAAAATTGTAAGCAATGTGTTTACCCATCACTTATTCAAAAAACATAAGGAATAGTTATCTTGAAATCTATTTGCATTTTTCTCTTCATTTTTATGAATTAGATCAAATTTTTTTATTAAAAAATAAAAATTTTCGTCGATGTAAACTAATCAATTTTAAACATAAGTGAAAGAGAAAACAAAAAATAACATCAAAAAAACAAAATAAATTTAATTTTTTTTGATTACTAATTATAAATTTAAATTTACAAAAACAATAAAAATTTAATATTTCAGATTATTTTTATGAGAAAAATAAATTAAGTAAAATTACAGTAGGTTCGAGATTTTTTAATGAATTCAATGAAATTTAATCTATCAAAAATTAGATAACGTCACCGATTTCAAGTAACTCTGTAAAATATACATCCAAATTAATTACCACCACTAAAGAATAGTGATGATTTGAATCTTAAAAAAAGAAATTCACATTTCAACTATTTTCTTATAGATTGATAATCTTAATTTACTAGCATTATGCATTTTAATAGATTTCATCTATTTAATTATAATTAAATTTTTAAAGTACTTTGAAATTACTAAATTTGCACAATATCTATTCTTCATGGTATGAAGCATCGTTTTTTTGAAATTTTCGAATTTCAAAATGTTTTTTTTTAAAATTACTGATTTTTTTTGCCACTAACATTAAAAAAAATGAATTTCCAAATATTTAATAATCCAGCTTCGAACTTGGAAAATCTTAAAATATTAATAGATATAACATGCCTTAGTTCCTCTCAAATTAACTCGAACTCACACATTTTTTTAAAAGCATTCATTCTGTCAAATCAAAATTTTCTATTCTATTGGAAATTGATTTTAGCGGACAATTTTCAAGCAAAAATCTTTCTATTGAGATCTTATATTTAGATGCTCTGTTTTAATACGTATTGTTTGATGCTAATTCACCTTTTTCATTTACTATGCCTGACGCCATGTCTTTACCTTCCGCTAAAGAATTTTCATTGCTTTTAATGTCGACTCGAAAACCTTATTGTTATTGGAAAAAATTTCAATATATTGCATTCGCAATAAAAATTTCATGAATAAAATTGCTACAAATCGTTTGAAAAAATTTTACCGTGTTCGTCTGCTATATA
>BLXL01010331.1:0-24830 GCA_023170135.1 Acarapis woodi
ATTTTTTTTAATTCATTCATTAATTTGACTTTTGAAAATGAAAACTTATTTTTATACTATTTGATTGAAAATGCGTGAAAATTTTCATCGAAATTTTTCGTTCCATTTACATGATTTGTATTCAAAATTTTACCTATTTTTTTTTTAGTTTTCTAAAAATGCTCTTTCACAATTATTTTTGCTTATTTGTCGCAATTGAAACTGTCAAGATGGATTATTAGAACTAGAAATAAAATAAAGGAACAATTTTTTGACACTCGAAAGACTTATTAGTTTTTAATTTATTTCATTATGCTTAAGGCCTAAAAGTTAAATCACAAAAATAATATCCGTCGAACAAGTGTCATCTTTTTAATTTTCTCTATAATTTGATGCGAATACTTTCAAGTGTTTATTCACAACAATATATTTATAATCACAACTATGAATTATCAGCTGTATTTTAAAATTTCACAATTAATGAATATATAAAAAATTCATTTTTTTACTATAGTTTTATTTTTCATTAAATTCTAAATTTTGTAAATAATTTTAAAACTCTCTCAATTTCAAACCTAGGAATAAGCCTTGAAAATTATAACTAACTTAAATCAACCAGCCAGCTAAAACAAGAAAATTTGATTTTATTTTTGATTTAATAAGATGCTGTTTTTCAGATGCATGAACACTTGTTATTCATGACACCATTAACAATATTTAATATGCATGCTTATGTATTAAATAAAAGCCTAATAAATTTGAAAAGTCGTTATACTAAAACTCATTTTTTTAAAAAAATTATAAATCCCGAAAATAAAAGTATGTAAAAATTATTATTTTAGAATTTTTCAAACGAAATACATAATATAGATGAAAAAAAATTTTTTGTCTTGAAATTTTAAATTAGAGAACGATGAAAATTTCAAACATAGAATTTATACTTTTCAATTTGTGCATTTACAAATCATTTCAAAATATTTTATAAATGCATAAACAAATTAAGCTAATCGATTAAAAATTTTTAAAAATTTACTGACGATTGCCTATTTGCAAAAGAGTAGTTAATCAAATACTTGATAAATATTATTTGCACATATGCCTATAATAGCCTTCTCTTGAATAAATTTCTGTTAGTTCAATAAACTTAACGTTTATTAAACGGCCTTCATTTCTACGCAGATAATTATGGAACTATTTTTATTACAAATATTAAGTTCACCAAAAAAAATTTCATTCAGTTCAACCAATAAAATTTTGACATAATACCTACGATGCCAATTTGAAGAAGGAAGAATTCTTGTCACATTGAATACAAAAAAAATTGAAAAACTTTTTTGTTTCTTTGCTTGAAATTTATTTTAATGATCAATTATCTTTTTGCACAGCTGACACTTAGTCAAATTTCAATTTAGGTGTATTTCTATTACTTTTTAAGTATTTAGATTCAAAAATTTTTTCAATAAAACAAAATTTTAGTAGTATAAACAATAAATTTTCTCGAAAGAAATAGCAAACATTTTTCTGATAAGACAAACTTGATTATAGAAATTATAAACAAAAAAATTGAAATTTCTCATTATATGAAAAAGACACTTTTTTGAATCAATCGTCAAAACATGTAATATAAATTTGAAATTAGAATTAATAGGCTTTTTACTGCTTAATTTTTTTAATAGAAATTAATTACTTTCAATTTGAGTTTTAATTAAGATTTAATATCAGACAGGAATTATCAAATTGTTTTATAACCAAAATTTCCCACAATTTGCAGTTTTAGTTAGATGTAATTTTAGACAAAACATCAAATGTTCAATATTTTAAAGAAAGGAAATCACTTAAAAGTATGATTTATTTTAAGTGATAATTAAAAACATAATCAAAAATGTCAAAAAACATATGCTGTGTTTTATTTTATCTTCTTAAATAATTTTTTAAATATAATCTATGACCTTAGTTTAGTACCTAAAAAAATTTTTTTTCATTTTATATTGATTTTTTTTTATAGTAAAATTTAAATACATTTTAAACTTTATATATTTATTAAAATGAAAAATTTCGATTTTATTTAAATAGTTGTAAATTAAAATATTAAAAAAAAAATTTTTTCGATTTAAAAATCAAATTGAAAAAATTTCAATTTATAAGCCATTTAAGTAAAAATTCTAATTTAAAATAAATTCTACGATATGATTATTTTTAATCTGAAGTTTAATACTTTCTAAAAATTTTAAAATTTTCATTCGATTTAATCAGCAATTTTTACTTTTTTTAATTCAAGTGTATTGTAAAAATAAAATTTTTTTTTTATAAAACCCAATTTCAGTGTTATAGCGCTCATATTTATAAAAACAAAAAAAAACCGAGAAATATATTGAATTTGATTAATAAATGACTAGTTTTTAAAAGATATAAATAATTTGTATTCAAATCGCAACTAATAAATTATGTTCAAATTACGATGTGGCGCAGGTAAAAAAAAATGAAATAAAATCTCAGAATAGAAATTAGTCAAGCATCGCTTGTGTTTAAAATTTTCAACAATAAAAGACTTCATAATATTCAAAATAAAATAGTAAAATTTTGAATACAAATCATGTAAATGGAACGAAAAATTTCGATGAAAATTTTCACGCATTTTCAATCAAATAGTATAAAAATAAGTTTTCATTTTCAAAAGTCAAATTAATGAATGAATTAAAAAAAATGCTGCGTTAAAAAAGATTCAAATATTTTTTGATTTTTTACCAACAATCATTTAAAATTTACATGATCGTGGTAAAAACTTGATGTGTACTATCAACTTTTTAGAAAATTCTCGAAAGAATTTGTAAATTTGATTTCAGAATTTTCATTAATACTTTGATCAGTTTAATGATAAATGTATTTTGTCTAAATTAACTTAGATTTTCGCACTCTAGATCTTAAATTGAAACTGATTCAAAATGGAGTCAAAAAAAATTTTGCTTTGTTTATTGTCCATAACAAATTATAGAGGAATCAATAAATAAAATATGTGTAAAAATGTTAGCTTAGAATTTTAAAATCTTTAATAAGTCAAAATTGGGAGTAAAAATTTTAATCAATGTTTAATTTATTTATTTGTCAAAAAACTTTTTTTAAAATATTCAAGTTGATTTTTCTCTTATTTAACATTTTCTTAATAAAAAAATAATGATTTATTTTTATTTAAATACTTATAAAGTTAATTATAATCGTTTTTTAGCAATGCTTTCAAAAATTAGAATAAATAGGTTTTTTTCGAAAAAATGAATCTTTCTTCTTTTAGTTTTCGATTCGGGCACAATAACTAGATAAAAATAAATTTCAAATTTAAAAACATATAGCTTTTATTTCATTATCTCTTCATAAAACAAAAATATGAAAATCTTCAAATCATTTGCAATTAATTAAATTTTAAATCACTTATTGCATTGTTGATTTACCTCGAAAATTTTCATTTAGAATAGGCATTTTTTTAGTTAATCCCTAAATTTTTTTGTTTATTTATTGAAAGTGTCGCTAATTTTTTAAATCTCTACTCTAATTATTTGTCATCATCATTTGGTGATTGCTTATTACACTTATTTCATCCTAAAAATGACAAACACAAATTTGAAAAACTTTTCTTTACGATTGTGTCACATGAGCTCATTTTTTTTTCTAAATTTATATTTATATTTTATTATCAATTATTAAATATGATTTATTCGAAGATTTTTCAATTGAATATAAAAGTAGGCATAAACATCACTTTGATCATAATTTAGTTTAGTAAAATATATTGCTTTTTTTATTAATCTAAAACGAAAAAAGTTCTTACACATTTTTAATTTTATCGAAATTTTAAGAATTTTTTTATAATATTTAAAATTTGAAAATTTGAAGTTTAAATTATCAATCATTTTAAATGTATTTAGAATTCGTATTCAGTTTCGTTCAAAAAGTCATCTGATTTAAGAGATTTCTTATCATAATATTTCTTGCGTGATATTTAGGTCTGTATGGGGTACCAACTTATTTAAAATAAATTGCTTGTTCTCTTTCGTAACGAAAGTATTTAAGAAATTCAATTGAAATTATTTATTTCATAAAATTAAAAAAAAAAACATGAATGGCAAAACGATACAAAATTTTAAAAAAAAATAATAATTTTAATGTAAAGTTAATGAAATCGAAAGTGAATTGAAAATCTAACTTCGAAAAAAAAAAACTCAATTAATACTAAATATGTAAAAATTGCAACGAGATTTGATTTTTTTTTTGCATTTAAATTACAGAACATCGTTTTGATTTGTTGTCAACCATTAAAATCGTTTGCCGAATAAAATCAAAAATTTATAAATATAATTATTGATTATTTCATCGGTATTTTATCATTTCGTTTCGTTTTACTACTTGACGTAGCTTTGTTTTTCATTAAGTATAAACAAGTTTTTTATTAATTTCTTATCAAAAAAAAAAAAATACATACAAAACCAGTCAAGAGGGCGCGATTTTTCGATATATATGAACTTACACTTTTTCATTTGATTTTTTCGAGTTTTTAGTCAGTCGATTTAAATCACTACGCTTTTTATACTTTAATTTCTCATTTAAGATAACACAAATTTAACTGTAAATTTGTGTTATTTCGTGTATCGACACTTAAAATTTTAGTTGATTTCAAGAATTAGTCATCATATTTTTGATCACACCATTTTATGCGTGAAATTACACATGTGCGGTTTCAAGGATATAAACCTGAACATATATTCCTAAATGTAACGGATAAAAAATTTTTAGTCAAAATTGATTAGTAATTCAATTTTTTTTGCAAATTAAAATTCAAATATGTAACCTCAAAAATTGTGAATCGAAATTCAAGAATATTTAAGAAAAAAAATTCAAGTGACGTTGAGTCATATTAAAATAAATTGAATATTTAAAAGTACTCCATTTGGATAATCATATAAAGGTAACTCATTTGTAATTTTTGCAAAAATATTAATTTTAAAATCTATTATATTTGTTGAATCTCAAAATGATTTGAATTTTTTCTTTAGTTTATTTTATTTTCTATGAATGCATGCGACCACTCGTTGTTGAAAATCAAAAATTTTCGAATTTTTGCGGAGTCTTTTTTTAGAAAAATATTTCATACATTTACATACAATGAACAATTAGATTTTAAAGGACCTCAAAAAGTTTGATTAAATTAAATTCTATTTAAAATTGTATATTAATTAGTTTGGACAAAAATAAAGAATTCATAAAGACCCTACATTGTTTAATCAAATTATTTTTATTTTATCCAATTCGACTTTCACCTTTAAATTAAACTTCAGTTTTCTAACTACCTCCACTTTTTAATTTTTAGCAATAAAAATCTTAAATCATCGTTTGCATACATAAGTTATTGAGAAAAATTTTTGATTTTCAATTTTTTTCACTCTATAAGTTTATATTATAAATACTTGCAATTAATGCCGGCCATATTAAATAAAAAACACTATGTAATTTTAAGAAAAAAAATAGAATTTGAACTAATTTTGTTTGTTTACATGTTCGCTTTTAAAATTCAATTTTCTGTATGAAGTTTCATTTGCAAATATCATTGATAAATTACATAATAATTCAAAAAATTTAATTAATTAATATTTAATGTTGCTTCCCTGTTTAAAAAGAACAAAAATTTTGTTTTTATAAGTTATACTTGCTTTATTTTACTAGGTTAAAATACCTTAAAAATTAAGTCACATTTCAAGCGTACTTTCAAAAATTAAATGAGCATGAATTGGTGTATGACACGTATAAAATAAAAATTTCAATTTTCAAATTACCTAATTATTATCAAAGTTGAAATTATTCTTTGTAAATCTAAAAAATTTTTACAAAATTTAATTGCAAAAGATCAAATTCAGGTTGCAATTGATAAAATTTTTTTGATAAATCACATTTACACTGATTTGTATTTTATCTTTCAATAAAAGATTATTGAATCTTCCCGATTCTATTGTCTTCGTGGTCACGATATGGCGATGTTGTTTTCAACTTTCACAATCGCTCTAAAATTTTTTATCTGATTGTTTTAAATAAAATAATATAAAATAAAATAACTTATTTATGTCGATATATAATTTATATCCCTAATAATTAGTTTTTTTCATTTAAAAAATATAGAACTATCGTTTTCATGAAAAAGTATTTTATTAGATTATTTTTATTCGGAAATCAAGAATTTTTTGTTAAATTTGATTAAATTCATACCTTATATATTGAAAATCTTTGAAAAAATATTTTAATTTTTGTCTGTATTCAAAAATTTTTATTTATTCTTCTGACTTATCGTAAATTTTTATCGATCATCTAAAAATCGAATAAAGTCAGTCAAAGTCATTTTTTATAATTTAAAATTATGTTTTGATGTCAATATTGAATCAGGGCATATTTTATGTGAATGGGATATCTAATGGAAGTAATTTTTATCGATAATACTAAAAGAAGATATTAATTTAAATTAAATTTTAAAAAATTCAATCAAATTTGTTCACTCGAAGGTATCAAATATAAATATGCATTATATACATATGCGAATAACATTTTAAATAGAATTTGATCTCACAAAGAATTGTTACATCATCTGAAAATAATAAGTTACATTCTTGATAATTTTATATATTGTATAAATGTATGGCACCCCAATTCATAAATTGTATAACCAAATTTACTATCGAATCGGTTTTACTTCACTTGAATGATTATTATGATTTAAGTCAATTTCAATAATGATTCACTTAAATTAATTTAATTTTTTGATTCAATTTAACAATTTAAAAAAAATTTTCACCCAATACTTATAAAAGAAGTAAAAGACGATCGACTTAAAAGTTAAAAAAAAAGCAGTGATATGTTTTGCGTTTTCGTGCAAAATGTTTTCAACTATTTGTTGACTTGTTGAATTTTTTCAAATTTATCCTAATATATAAATTCCTTTCGTAAAGAAATTTTTTTTGAATATTGTTCACAAAATTTCTTTGAAAATGATTAATAAATTAAAATTTCTTATCTCAAAGGTAACGATTTTTCTAGATAGCTTAATTTTATAGTTATATACTTAATTAAAAAAATGCATGAATCGCTTATTTATTCATGCATGGATATTTTATACATATTTTGTTCATATTTCCTTAAAAATTCATTTACGTGCTTGCTAACTAATAATTTAAAATTCATTTAAAAAAATTTACGTTTCAATTTATATAGTAGATATTATTAATTTTAATATTCAAATAATAATTCTTTATTGAAATTCGAATTTACTAAATTCATTTAGATTAAATTCATCAATTAAAAATTGGAAATTCAGTTTTCTTAGGATTATCAGACCATAATAAATCTTTAGACAAGCTTGATTCAAACTTAATTATCAAAAAATAAATTGAGAATCAATATTTGTGATTCGTTAGAAAAGATTAAAATTCTATTATCGTTTTCTTATTAAGGTAATATTTTTTTTTCTTTTTGAAATTTTGTAAAAATCAAGAATCCTTGAAAAATAATTAAATTGAGTTTTTGAAAAAATTATTTTCGTAAAATTTAAAATTTTTTCTCCAACTCTTTAAGATTGTCTTGTTTTGTAAAAAATTTTTTTAATTTTTTTTTATTATGAGCGACAAAAACTTTTTTTATTTTCATCAATTTCTATACATCGATTTTTTTTTTAGAAAAAACCGATCTTTTTGTTTCTTGACCAAATGGCTAATGTAATTATTTATTCTAAATCAATTTAAAAAATTACGAATATACCTCAAAGCTTTAAAATATATATTATTCAAAGAATTAATTGTCGATCAAGTGAAATTTTTATTCAATGCTTAAAATAATCGAATTCTTTTAAAATTTACACATCGAATTTCAAAGTATTTCAAAAATTTTAATTGATTATTTTTTTGCATAATTTTTTATATCATTTTGTTAAGTGACTTAAAAATTCAGTTATGATTTTTTTTTCAAATAACAATTCTATCTAATTTCAAAGTGTTTAAAAATCTAAGATCTTTATGAGTTTTCAGTTTAAGATTTTTAAATCTAATCAATCTTTAGTTACTTTATTCACTGGTAATCTTGATGATTGGATCACGTCAAAGGTTTACAAATTCTTAAATTGAAATAAATTTTTTAGAATTAAAGTTTGAATTAAAAAAATTTGCTTAGGTCAATTAATAGTATATCACTGTTCTTTGATGAAATGGTCTTTACAAATGACTTGAAGAATATAGTCGCTAAAATTGATGTTTTTTACATTTGCCCAAGCACAGTAATTAAGATTCATCAATTCTGTAATGATAGATTTTCATTTGCACTATGTTATTTCAAGATGAAAGGACCATTCTATTTTATTTACTTGTCCTTTTTAAGAAAAATGATAAGCGAATTAGAAACATCTGTTTCGATAATTCAAATCTATATATTTAAGCTGTTTCGCAATAGAGATATTTTCGGAGTGTCTTTAATAAATCTATTTTTTTTATTAAATCATACGCGAATATATTTTATCTACCAAATAGACTGTAATTAATAATTGTATTAGAACTATTAGCTGAAAATTCAGCATCTGAATTTCAAAATAAAGATTACTTACATGAGCTTTCTAAAAAATTTTTACGAAAAAATTTTTGTCCATTTCAAAAAGATTTTAAGAATATTTCAAGATTTTTGTTTAAACCTAGGATCTAAGAACAGAAAAAAATTTTGTTTGGAATATTGAAGTAAACAACATTTCTAGTAGTAGTAATTACAAAAGCCATAACATTACAAAAATTCATTGTGAATTAAACCAGATAAAGGTAAAAAAAAATTACCTGCCACGCGCATAAAAATGGATCTTGGCAGATGGTCATATTCAAAAATTCTATGGCCAGATGATTGCTTGAAAAAAATTGAAACATCTGGTAAAAATTCCTCAATGAATTTTTTAATTTTTGAGACTTCTATTTTTTCAGTTGTGTTTTGCACTTTTTCTAAGAAGTCAAAAAATTTTTAAGTTGTTTTTTAAATTTTTTAAAATACATCGAAATCGATAGTTTTTGATTTTTTAGTCAAAAGAAATTGTAAAGCAAACTAAAATGACTGCGGATCAACATCTAAGTTTGATACTTGGAGCATTCATATCCGCTCGTAATTCAATACGTGAAAAAAGAAAAAGTTTATGTAAGAGAAATGATAAAAAGAAACGCCATCGGTAAAAAAATTTAGTTTTTTCGTGGTTAATTTTTAGTATTAGAATATTATATATTGATTTATTTAAACTCGAAAGATCACTGAAATTGATATGTTTATTTTAATCAAATTTATTTTTTTTTATCACAGTGCTAATTTACAGCAGATAAATGGTATCATATCTAACGACATCGTAAATTTGGCCAACAGTGATTTGAAAAATTTGAATTCAACTATCACAGAAGACAAGATAACGCTTGAACAAATTTATGAACCAAATAATAATAATTTGAATCAAATCTGTAAACAAGAACAGTATAAATTATTGAACGGGCAATTAGATCAAAAGCAAGCCCAAAATAAATCAAATAATCAAATAAATGATAAAGAAAATGAAAATACAGAAAAAAAAATTGATGTGATAAGTCACAGTTTGAACACATTCAGCATGCTCAATCAAAACTCAAACAAAAATGGCTTAACAGACCAATCATCATATCAAACTCTATGTGGACATCACCGACAAGTAAATACAACGA
Organism: Acarapis woodi; assembly: GCA_023170135.1. Classification (NCBI taxonomy): domain Eukaryota; kingdom Metazoa; phylum Arthropoda; class Arachnida; order Trombidiformes; family Tarsonemidae; genus Acarapis; species Acarapis woodi. The sequence continues at coordinate 9,717 of BLXL01010331.1, forward strand.
ACTATCCACTTAATTCAAGTGCTAGAAAATCTAACCAAAGTAATCAACAATTGAATCAGTATGAATTGAAACCAACTATTCACCAATATGAATTAAGTCAAGAAATGTTAGATAAACGAATGGAAATGCTAATGAGAAAATATGGCGATAAAGCTTGGCAATCGGCTACACTAATACAACGTTTCTGGCGTTCAAAACAAATGTCCAAACGTTTTCATAATCTAGCTCTTGGAAATCAACAAAACAATAGTACTAGTCATTTAAACAAAGATAACAATGAAATCACTTCGAAAAGTGTAAATGACCTTAATTTAAGTGGGACAAATGATATGTCAAATAATACAACAAACGATCAAATGGACCTAATGGAAGTGAGTAATAGTGAAATCATAATCACTGATAAAGCACACCCTCTCAATAATGGAATTACAAATACATCGCAACAAAAGCTCATCAATGCAACACTCGAAGCACTTAAAACACCACTTACTGATTGTCAAATTAACAATGAAATAACAAACAATTCAAGCAAATGTTCGATCAACAATCGAACAGTAATGAAACGATACTCAAATTCTAGTCTTCAAAGTACGTCTTCATCAGGATCGTCGAATTGTTCGATACCTAGATCGCCAACCATGCCAGCACTCCAGAAGAATATTTTTTTTAATAGTGGATCTATTTTATCTAATTGTTCAACTGCAACATCTAACAATCAACATTCGACTAATCATATTCTCCTAAATAGTAGTCCATTACATCCGAATGTAATCAATGGCCAAGCTAATCAGTCAAATAAACTAATATATGGAAGCGGAAATAATATTTATACGAATATTTGCCTACCTAATACAAATAACTTCAATACATTCAACAATACATATTTCAAAGCTAATCAAACTCCCGTACTGACACCTCAACATTCATTACTCAACGCATTATCACCTGCCTATATGCATTCAATTAATAATGGTCAGCTTGATAACAGCGCAATGAGTTTGCAGAGTTGCTTATCAAATAATCTGAGCAGACAATCAATTTTATCAAATAATTCGTTTATTTATACCGCTTCTCCTCAGCAACAATTGCACCAACAGCAATTAGCTAAACAACAACAAATTCAAATCAATCAATATGAGACATTACGCAAAAGGTGAGTAAAAAAAGAATTAAAATTGGTATTTTTTGATTAATTTTTTTGCGCGTTTTTTATATTAAATTTATAATAGGCAATATAGAATAGGACTTAATCTTTTCAACAAACAGCCACCAAGTCGGGGAATTCAGTATTTAATTGAGAATGGTTTTATTGATATCAATCTACTCAATTATGCTGGCTTTCTTATTGATAGTGGACTTGATAGCGGTTTAGGTTCGCTAACTAGTAGCTCATCGAATTCTATTTCAATTGATAAACAAACTACAACGAGTTCTACTAGTAATGATAAGGCTGCCGAACGTGAATTACAATTAGCCGCAGCGGTCGCGCGTTTTTTGTTGACTAGAAAAGGTTTATCCAAACAAATGATTGGAGAATATTTAGGTGATCTACAGCAACCATTTAATCAACTCGTACTTAAATTTTTTGTCAAACAAATGGATCTCTCTGGCCTTTTAATCGATGTGGCCTTACGTAAATTTCAAACATATTTCAGGTTTCCTGGTATGTTCTTGATTAGCGTCTTTTTTTCTTTTTTTCTTTTTAATAACTAATAATTTTCTTATAATAGGTGAAGCACAAAAAATTGAAAAACTTGTTGAAGTATTCAGTGAAAAATATTATCATTGTAATTTTGAAAATGGAATTAATTCATCACTTTATGATGCTTACTATGCAGCATGTATATCAGCTGGACGCTTAAATTTAGATGAAGAAACAAATGCTGATAAAATTGGCTTGAGAGTCATGACTAAAGATGAAATATTTATTCTCTCGTTCGCAATCATAATGTTGAATACTGATTTACATATTCCAAATAATAAACGTAGAATGACGCCTGAACAATGGATTAAAAATTTGAAAGGTAAATTAAAATAATTGAATCATTACTCGATAATCATTGTTTGATAAGACGTTAATAATTTTTCAATAATAATAGGTGTCTTCAAAGAGGGTGGCGATTTGAACGAGACATTTTTATTAGACATCTACGAACGCATTAAACAAAATGAATTCAAGACGGGTCATGATCATTGCAATCATGTACTCAAAGTTCAACAAACACTAGTGCCTAGTTCAAGGTAATTTTAAAAATATAAGTAGCACAAATAATTTTGAGTAATTTTTTTTTATGTACATTACAAATTTAGTGCCAAACAAGTCCCAAATTTATGTTTGACCTCATATCGTAGGCTAGTATGTTTTTGTCGTTTGTATGAAATAATCGACATTAATAAAAAAACGACAAAAAGTGGCCAACATCAGCGTGAGGTATTTCTTTTCAATGACATGCTATTAGTCACTAAATTAGCGAAATCAAGCACATTTACAAGCTCGTCATTAACGAGCAGTGGTGGACATTCATCGTCAGCATCTACACATAATCAATACTCGTATCGTCGTTCAATTTTGTTATCGGGTTGTACAGTATCACTATTTACCACAAACTACTATCCTTATGGTATTAAATTGAGCCAAAAGAGCGTTCATAAATCATCATCAAGTAACTCTTCAAACAACTCATCAAACAGCATTAATAAATGCATTATAATGTTTAATGCACGAAATGATATTGATCGTAAAAAATTTTACGAAGATCTAAAAGAGTCTATTTGCGAAATTAATGAGATGGACATGATTCGGATATCGTCGACAAATGGTTTAACGGCGATTTCATCCAATAATAATCTATCTAATTCATCAAGTTCATCTTCTGCATCTTCTTCTATTTCATCGGGATCCTCATCAAATTGTATTCAACAGTCACAAGGTAAACGCTCACCTACTCTATCAAATAAACAGAGCAATTCTATGTTAGATCTCGTTAAAATTTAATTCTGAATAAAATATATATAGTGACTTATTGTAAATATGTTATTGAGCTCCTAAATTTGAGATTTTTTATATAATTGTCAATTTTTAAATTATTTTGTGTATATTTTTGTTACATAAGGCAATCTGTATTGAATTCAAAAGATGATAAAAAAAGTATTTTAAAGAACTAAATTGCTGATTAAATTGTAATTAGAAATGGATTAGATTAGTAGAAATGTAAATTAATAAAAGAGTTGAAAAATTTTATTTCACAAATTCAATTATTTGATTAGTTTCATTCAAGTATACAAGTTTAATCAAAGAACAGCTAAAATTTTAAAAATTGAGTTATTTTTTGAATAAAAATATCAACCGTATACTCATCTTCAACATATTTTTCAATCACTGTGATCATTTCTTGAAGTTTGGCCTTGAAATTGTCCATCATACTTTTTGTACAATTTCCGTTTAATTTTTCATAATCGATAAATAAATCTGTTAAAACTCCATACATACGATCTAATTCGTTTGAATTACCTTTCAACCCTAGTTCCAAGAGTTTGTCTTCTTTTTCGTCGAGCTCTTTTAACATTCTCGATGCGATGTCATTGTCGATCATCTCGATATCTTGTATAGCGTCTTTCAATTTCATTTTATTACGATGTTTAATTAAAATTTTTAATTTCCAATATATAGCTGTTAAAACGACGTCAATTGAATACTTGTTCAAATCTAACTTTAATTCGACTGGTATTGATTGTCTAGTCGCTTCTCTAGTAATAAAATCTTTTAGTATAGAAATGGTGGATACATTATTTGACATAAAATATATTCTGCCTTCATTTAATTCAATTTTAAGGTAAGTTGAAACTAGAGTAGATTGAAATGTGAATTCAATACGATTTTCGTTCATGAAATTATCAATTTTATCTGATATTTCAGGTAGTGTGAAGTATAGCCAATTGTAAGCTTCATTTAGACTAAACTGACCAGTAATCTCAAGCGAGTTCATATTTTCAAACAAAGTATTTTTTTCTTTTTCTTGTAAGTCTATCTTAGCAGCGTTATTTTTTTTATTTACAGTTTCAAAATATTTTCGTCTATGCAAGGACAATGCTTTGATTGTATAATTGCGGATTTGACACGATTTTGGAGTCACTTTCGTCAGAATATATGCTTTAAAACAACCGAGTTGACCTTCAATTGGTGATATTTTTAAGTCAAGACGTGTAGTATTCGCTTGACAACGAAAAGTGGCTAATATTTGATTATTATTTAATTGACCAGTTTGTATATTCGAATTATAAAATGATGAATGTTGAATATCGCTAAAACTGACGACTGCTTGATTATTTTCGCTGTCGATTAGATCAAATTGTATTTCACTTTGAAATAAAACACAGTCAATTGGTGCTTCACATTCGATAGTTAATAGATAGGATGCGTTTTCTTGTAAAATAAAAGAATCATTTATCTTGAAATAAGGCAAGGCTGAAATATGTATCTGTGTATCTAATTTGCTATTAAAATAAAGATTTTTTGTTGAATTTTCATCTATATTTGTAGATTTTTGATAATTATCTCGTTCTCTATTTAATCTTTCTTCCAATAATTCACATTCCATTTCTAGTTCCTCAATACGCATTGCATTATCGATTTCAATCGATTCAAAATTTTCTTTAGAAGGAGATAAGTTTGTCGATCTTTGATTTTGTTCTCTTATAAAAGCAAAAATACAACCAGTAAATGTACAACAAATAATCAATTGTCCCTTTTGACAAATTGCAATCGAAGTAAAACGCTCACCACAATTATATTCATAAGTAAGTTTAGGTTGATTTTCTATGTCCACTACCTGATTACCATTTTCACAATGTATATAATTATCAAATATAAATATCTCAATTGACCCATCAGCTCGACCTATCCACAATTCGGGAGTATCAGTCAATGTAAAATCATGTAAATCATTTCTAATTTCTAGATTATTGCAAATCGACAAATTAATTGTAGAAGTTATACATTCAATACTTGATTTCGAATGTTCTAAGTTAATCTCCCAACAATGTTCAGCCTCTATTGGAGATTTACCAAGGTTTATTTTTAAAATCGATAATCTTCCGTCCAAAGTGCCATAGCAAAAATAGTAAATTTTTGAATATATACGATTCTTTACATTTCTCGTTTTCTCTTCCAGATATCGATTAAAATTTGGTATTTGCTTAATTACATTACATATACCGGCTGTTTCAATTTCAAGTTCACAAATGGAATCCATCAAAATTCTAATTAATCTATCTTCACATGCCAATATTGCAACTTTCAGAAAAAATTATTATTAGAAAAAGTTTAGTATTATGAAAATTCAAGAAATAATTGAAAAAAAAAAAAATGAATTTTCTTACCAGATTTATGATTTATTTTTTGGTCTATTATCTCCACACACTTGATTTTACCTTGAGAAATATAAAAATTTCGATTTTTAATTTTTGGAGATTTGTCTGTAGCATCATCTGAAGTTATTATAAAATGGTTGAAAATGAAATGTCCACCTACTATTATTTCATCAGGCCATTTAAATTTTAGATGTTTGATTGGCTCGGTCAAATTATTTAGTTCGAGGCCAAAAAATCGTTTTCCATTTTTATTGAAACCTCGTATTACTGAGGAACCAAACGAAACAAGAAATTTGAATGATTTAGTTTGAGTTGTAACAATTTCCAGACAGTTAATTTTTGAATTCTTATTAGGTAATGTTTTAAAAATAGTTTCTGGCATAGATTGATTTCCTGTTTTAATAAGAAAGCAATACACTGATCCAGTATGATCGCCAACACAAACTAAAGCATTTGAATTGTAATCAACAGCTTTTAGTGTGTTGATCGATGTTAGACCAATTTGATTGTAGTCAATTCGATTAAAAACATTTTCAAAATTGTTCATTTCAATTAAATTTTTTTTTTGAACAAAACAAAATAAGTTGAAAAATTATCGAGGTAATTTTCGATCTAGTGTCTTTTGTATCGTCTTCGTCAATCTTGTCACTATAGAAACAAATGCATAATTTTTTTTGGCATAACTTCGAAATGTCTATTAAAATAAATTTTTTTTTTAATTAATATTTTATGATTGAATGAAAAAAATTATAATACCTTCATTTTGGTTTCTATAGATAGATTTAATTGATTTAAAAAGGTAATTTAATTTATTGTCGCTCATATTAAATTAATAATTTTTTTTCAGTATAATTCACGTTTACACATATATTAAACAACCCCTAATAAAAAAAGAACTATCCAATAATTATAAAAAATTAACGAAAAATTATAATTCATCCATTGAGATGTCTGACGCTGAAAATGAAAAAGTGATTCTAGATAAACCAAAAGCAATTTTACTTAAAATTATAGGGGTAGTGTGCAAGACATCATATAAGAATAAATTAATCAATTATTCAATTGAAAACAGTGCAAAATTTTTAGACAAGCATTTACTCGATGAAAATATTCTTAAATTAATACTAAAAATTAGAAAATATTGTGAAAACTGCAAAAATTCTAAATGCCTAAACGTGCCTTGGGCAGATTTTTGTGATCTTTTAAAGATTGAAGATGAAAAAGTACGAAAAAAAATTTTAACAGATCAAAATCCCATCGTGGTTCATTTCAAACGTAATTTTTTGATCTTTTTACAATGGTCTTTTGATTTTAAAAAATTAGATAGTTCATCGCCTGTAAATGAATTACAGAATTATATTTGGTCGGAGGGTTACAATGAAAATAGATTAAAAGCAGAGTGAGTTTATCAATCTTTTCGATGTTTTTTCTAAGTTTCTAAAGAAATTAAATTCCCGTTTTAAGTTTCTATGAAGATGTGCCCATAAAGTTGAAAGAATGGCGAAACTTGTCTATAAAATTATTTACTTTGAGTAGTGGAACAGTTTACGCCCAACAAGTTATTTTTACAAATACAACACTTGGTAATTTTCTCAATTTACTAGATGGACAAATAAGTTCTAGTTCTATTAATTTAGGTAATTATATATTATGAAAAAATTATAAAGTAAATAATTTTAAAATAAATAAATAAAATTTAGATAAGAGAGAGACATTATGCTATGGAACTATCGCCGAGATTTTAAATGAAGATCGCAAGTCAATATTATTTATAAGTTCTTCTAAAAAAGAAATAAAAGCGGCCACCTTGTCCGGATTCAAGACTATTTTAATAAAGCGTGAGAAGAGGCGAGACTTAAATGAATGTAGTTATAAAGGTTACATAAACGTAGCTAATAATTTAAATCAAATCGAATTCAAATAATTAATGATATAAGCAGATTTGTAAATAGTAGTAAAATAATAATTTAATTTAATATGACAAATACTAATAAATTGACTCGATTTACAAAATGATTATCATACTTTGGAAGGTCATTAATTAGATTTTTTGCTCAGATAAGTTTCTTGTCTTTGATTATTTTTTAGCAGACTTGTGGCAATTAATCTGGAAGTACCTATAAGACAAGAACAAGCTAATGAAATGATGAACAAAAGAAAGAACACATATTTTAATGAATATATTGAAGCAAGTTTAAGAACGGGATAACCACTAATGATTGCACCAACTTTGAAAAAAAAAAAACGATTAATCGAAAATGCATCGAATAAAAATAAGAAACTTACTATTAGCACATGCAGCTACAATCGCATGACTTGTACCCGATAAATTTGGAGGGGCTGATTCGGTTGCTGAATATTTTAGAGGCACAGATTTTAAAAACTCGATCAAAAAATTATTCACACAAACTTACCAATAACGCCATAAAGTTGAATCGGACCGAATAAACATGCACCAAGCAAAAATGTGATAGATAAGAAAATTTTATATGGTATGTCTTTGTGAAAAAGTGATGGACTTGTGATTATGTAAAGACCAATCGAGTAGATAATAGTGCATATAGCAGCCAAACTCAATTTCGGATTGTGATAAGGTGAATAAAATTTATTAGGCTTTTTTACCATCAAATCAGATGTAAAACCTATGATTACAGAACCAATAAATCCACCAATTTCTAATGTGCTTACAAAAGATGTCGCTTTTAATGAATTATATTTCATTTCATCTTTCAAATAAAAAATACCCCAATCACTCACACACGATTTGGTTAAGAATACAATCATATATGACAGTGAAATTAGCCAAATAAATGGATTAATCAACAAATCTTTCGCTGAAATGTTTGGTGATTTTTCACCATTTGTTTTTATTTTGTTGCTTTCTTTTTTCGTATGAATAAAATTTGTCGAACCAACGCTTTCTGGTTTATTCTTAAGTGTAAGAATACTTAAAGCTGAGAAACAGATACAAATAGTTCCAGAAACAACCAAACTGAATCTCCATCCTTCAGTTTGAACTAGATAAGTAATAAGATAAGGTGAAATTGAAAGTGATAGATTCGAGCTCGCAGCTAAAATACTCCAAAAAATGCCTAGATTTTCTTTTGGAAACCACTTGTAAAAAATAATTTTTTGATAAATTAAAAGTTGATGTTGGTTTGTTTCTATAAATAAAAGTTTTTTATTAAATTTAAAATGATGTAGAATGTTCATTTAAACAAAAACAAATTACAATTTATTACTAATATAAAATTTATTATTAATTTAAGTAATAATCAATTAAATTAATAACAAATTATATTTATTGTTCCTTCATTTTAATGTTATGAATTACTAGTTTGACGAAATTAGAAATTATCAATAGGACGACATTTTTGTTATCATCAATGAAATAAATAAAAAATTACAAAAGGTTACATATTTAAAATTTTTAGATTTTTGCTAGCGAATCGAAAAATCATTTTGTTTTGTGATTTTTTAGATTGTCTTATTAAATAGAATAAGAAAATAAATAAATAGCTTTTTGATTCTGATTAATCTTCTCTTAAACTTGTGAATAAGTGAGTAGTATTAATTATATGTAAAATTTTTTCTGAGTCTGTCTGATTATAAAATTTCAATATAACTTAAAAAAAATGTCTGACTCATATTTTCAGAAATAAAAGTTGTTTCGTGACGATAAACAAACGTCTTGAATATCACTCAAGATGTTTTACTCAAAATTTATTTTGTAGTGTACACAAAATTTTTTATTTTTTAATTATTGATTATCAATAATTAATTGATATATATTTGCATATTTTGTTGATTACTAATTAATCATTTTTTCTCTTTAAATTAATTTATACTTGTTTTCTCGTTCATGTGTTTATAAAATCAAGCTTTGATTTTACTAGAAGTTTTTCAAAGTCAATAACTTAAAACTTTTATTTTAACTTAAAAATAGGTAATAAGAGGAAAGCTTGAATTATGATTTTTATTTTGTCTGCCGAGTGAACTATATATTAAATATATCTTTTATTATCTAATAATTTTACATAGATCATATTGTAAAGAAAATTTGGATCGACGTTTTAGCAAACAACTCAAAACAATTTTAATAGCTGATGTATTATAACTGACGATTAATTTGACATTTGTCTTTCAATGTAAAAGGTAATGGGGTATTTTGCAAATTTTTTCTATTCAAATCTGAAGCAAAAAAATATTTTTATAATACCCTCAAACTACAGACAATACTCATAATCATCATTGATAAATACCGTATGATGTCAAACGATTTTATCGTTTAAACGATTTTGATAATTTATCATTTATAAGCGCCTTATAAAATTTCAAATATTTCAATATTTTTCATAATTCATCACCGATCAATGTCGGTCAAATCACAAAAAAAATTCATTATGTTAAATAAAAAACGAAACAAAATCAACTTCTTTTTATTAATCTGACAACCACAAGTTCGCATTAGACATTTTGGAAAAAATATTTGAAATATTTATTTTCTTCATTTCAATATCTTTTAATAAAGTTGGACTTTTTTTTTTATTTTTTTTTGCCAAGATTCAATAATCAAATTAAAATTAAATAATTCGATTCTTATCTAATAAATAATCAATTGAATACCAGTTATTTCATTAAAGAAATATCAAGCTCTTTTCAGTCGATGAATATAAAAATTATAAATAGAACTGTTATTTAGATTAATAAGGCTGCGATTGTAGACTGAAAATTGTGGGTGTGTCTCTAAAACGATGATTATCTACAAGTGTAATTTTTATTAGTTTCCCAATTCATCAACTATTTTTAAATTATATATTTCAAAATGCGCAATACAGAAGAAGAACTTTAAATCAAAATTTGAAATGTTAATTTTTTTCTATAAGTTTTCAGTTAAAACTAAATGATGCTAGAAATTCTAGAATTCACCTATCTATTGTCAAATCAAATAGTGAATAAATCAACTTGATTTATTCATAGGAGTTTTAAGTATATTTTAATAAATAGTATCTGTAACAAACTATTAAAATATCAAGTGAATTTTAAAGATTATTAATTTATTAACATTTGCTCATAATGTGCCTGAATTTTCAATCACCTGGATATTTTTCTTACATTATTCAAATAATCATTCTTTATTAAACATTCCATTTTGAAACTTTTCAGACTAAATTTTTCAAATTTTGTTCTTTTAAAACTTAAATAATTTCTCCCTCCGACTAATAATTTATCGACGAATATACGACAATATGATATTTTTTGTTTTTTCTTAAAATTAAGTAATTTTATTTAAATAATATACTCGAAAATCATTTCAGAACTAACCAACTTACAAAAAAGTGGTGAATTTTTAGTTTAAAATTCATATTTTTGAATCTCAACTCTCTCAATTTTAACTTATTAAAAAATTTTAAAATATTAAAAGGTATCTTTAAATTCTATTGTGGCTAATATTTGACTTTAGGTGAAATAATTTCTTTATATATCTTATTTACGAATTGAAAAATTTTTAAAATATAATTTTCATATTATTATCATAGTATCATTTTGTAAATTTAAATTTTTTTAATTATTTCATTAGATTCGCTATTTATGAACAGTATCTTTTCTTTAAATTGCAAATTTTATCAAACTAAAGATAGTATTTATTTTTTGATAAAATTGTAAATCTAAGTGTAAATAATAGGCGAATCGATTGTGGATCATGATGCCAGTCAAAGATATTCGTGTTATCAAATCAATGAGCAGACATAGAACTTTTATCAAGGAATTTATGGCTGAATTTATCGGGACCTTCACTCTATTGGTATATTCAATATAAAATTTTTTATTATAAATTTTGTTGAATAAAATTTGCTAATATTTTTATTTAAAATATATCAAAATAACAAAGATTAATTTTTTCATTCAAATTAATCTAAACTAATTTTATAAACAAAATTAAATTTATAAATCATAATCAAATATTTGACGTAACTTTAACCTAAAGATTTGATAATAAACTCAAAAAGCTAATAATCTTGCGTTCATTTACTAAAAACTATCTTTTTCATTTCAATTGACTATTAATTTATCAAGAATAAAAAAGATACAGCTTTAGTAAATTTAGAACTATTATTAGTTGTGCGTTAATTGTGCAATTTTTTTAATAAGTAGTAGGGCTTAAATGGTTAAATTTTAATTTATTTTTCGCTAATTAAACTTGCTAATGGGAAATTAAGATCAAGTGTAAATTCAAAAAATTCCACACTCTAAATGTGCTCTTAACAAATTTTTCCAGCGTTAAAAAACGTTCATTTCCTTTTAGAATTATCAAATCGAATTTCGAATAAATTATAGGAGATTCAGATTTTTTTTTACCCGTATTTTTTCGTATTAATTTTTAAATTATTTTATCTTCTATTTATGTATGAATCAAAAAATATCTATAGCTTGTCAGTTTTTGCATCATAAAAGAATTATCTTTCATAATTACGGAAAATCATAATTTTTCCTCTTAAATTCTGTTTAATTTTATTTGCAAATGTGTGTTCTAATGATATATATTGAATATTATGCTTATAAGTTTATTTGAACATTCGAAACAATTTCGATTCAAACTCTGAAATTTTATTATACAAAAAATTGATTTTTTTTCGCTAATTTTAGATAATTGGCAATTCGGTTATTGCAGCCAACATATTGAAAGGCAAAGATCCTGAACAATTTGTGGTTTGTTTCGCTTACGGTGTTGGTGCTATGATCGCAATATTGGGAAGCGGTAAATTTTCATTTAATTAAAATATGATGACTTTTAAAATAAATTTATTAAATGAATAAAATTATTATTCAAAGGTAATATTAGCGGAGCACATATCAATCCAGCAGGCACAGTCGCTCAAGCGATTCTCAATAAATTTCCTTGGTTTAAAGTATGGTATTACATTCTTGCACAATATTTGGCCGGTTTTGTGTCTTCAGCTCTTATATATATTGTCTATTATGATGCATTTCTCAACTACAAATCTGAATTTCTCATTTCTGAATCCAATGAACAGAAACTTAAACTAGCATCTGTTTTCGCAACTTTTCCTTTTCATGTTACAACTCTCAGAGGTGTACTTGTTGATCAAGTAATTTTTTATCTTTTTTTCCATATCGACCACATTACAAAATTTCGCTTTTTGAAAACTAATTTATTTTTCTTTTGAATTTAAGATCATTGGCACAATGATTCTCTTTTATTCACTTAATGTTATTGGAAACGATAATAATAATTCCCGAGCTATAATAGTGCCTAAATTTGCCCAAGCACCCATAATTTGTCTTTTGATCACGGGCTGCTGCCTTGCGTTTGGTTTAAATGCAGGGGCAATTTTCAATCCTGCCCGAGATTTTACACCGAGACTTTTTGCTTTAATTATTTACGGTCCCGAAGTATTTGCATCATTGGATTATAATTATTGGTGGGCCGGTTAGTTATTTAATCTTCATTATATATTTTGAATGATCTTCAAACTTTATATTTTTCTATTTTCACTAATCAGCGGGAGTCATTGGACCACATATTGGAGCCATATTAGGTACATATCTATTCACAATTACTTGTGACTATTATAGTGATGGACAGGAAAGGGAAAGAAACAAGGAATCATTTGAAAATCAGGAGAACTCAAAAATGGTCAATCAAAGCGAATCCACTATGTTTATTTGTTAATTATAATTTGAAAAAAATAATCACTTTTCTATTATCACTGCGATTTGCAATTCATAGTTTTTCTAAATATGTTTCAAGTCTAACATCAATAGTTACAATTTGATTAATTGTTGTTATTTATTAAAATCAATTGTTGACATTGCACATTATTAAAAGTTTTAGGTTTTTTTTTATAGATGAGAATAAAAACTGATTTTGCATTTATTTTTTGTGAACTCTATTATTTTGAAATGAAAACCGAATTCTTAATTCATTTTTTTTAATTATAAAAAAGAAAGTCGATTTTACAAAACAGGTTTATAAATATGTTATGACATTTTTTATTAATTTTTCATTATCCTAATAAAAAATTAAGAAATTTAATCAAAAATCATTGGTTTAAACTATTTTAAATATCCTATGCACATCACGAATAATTTTGTTATTCTTATTATTTTATTTAGTTTTTATTTTCTTCTTAATCTTAATATTCGAAAATTAAATAGAAAATGAAAATTTAATCTTCAACAATAAACTAGATTAATAAAAAATTAGATAAAAAAAACTTTATAAAAAACTGAAATAAAGAAATTTTTGGAAAATCTAATAATTGAATAATAAACCTAATTTACGGAAAAAAATTTACATCACTTAACACTGATAAATTTCGAATAGGGAACTTAATCGAAAAAATAATCGTGATTATAATTGATAGTAAAATTAAAATTACGCATGCGTTTATGGTTCCATGTGTCTATATTATTTATATTTGAATTATTGAAATGTGTGAAAAAATGGATTACTTTTTTATCTTTATGGGAAACTATTGATATACCTTTTGATAAACATTCGATAATAAATTAATAATTACATTTTTCTTATTTTCCTTTTTAATAAATTTTCAAATCAATTTTTTTCCATTTATTTATTTTTATAAATTTTTCTCTAAACTAAAATGTTAAAATAATTTATCTTATTTTAATCATACAATCTGAATAATTTAATACTTTCGACTTTCGATACTTAAGTATTAATTGATAAATTTTTAATATTTAAATATTTCAGACAAAAATTAAATCTTAATTATCTCGAATTGAATAACCATCATATGAATTCAAAAGAAATCAACAAGTTTTATTGAATATTTTTGACTACGAGACGACAACATCTCTAAATGTAAAATTTTTTTTCTACGAAGAAATATTTTTCCAGACAATCAATACGTTTATCATTAATAAAAAGATTAATCAACCTTGAATCAAACATATTTATTCATTTTTCAGACGTTTGTTGTTGATAAAAATAGAAAACGAGCTTATATTGAAATAGAAATAAACGGTAGGTTTTTGAATCTTTGACCAATTATTCGAATTAATTCCGAAATAGGGTCGTGTATTTAAATATTTTTAATTCTTTTTTAATGAATTTTTATAGATATTCACTTTATAACAAAACGAAAATTTGGATCACAAGAAAATGTCTGGTAGATTAAAGTTTTATCAAACAATAATATTTATAGCACTTTTTTTAGGCTATGGTATCTATTCATACAATCGTAAATCCGTAACTTATGTTTTACCCAGCCTTATTCAAGAGGGAATTTCAAAAGAAAGTGCAGGAACAATTGCAAGTGGTCAAAATTTGGCCTATATGATCAGCAAAATAATTTGTGGAGTTTTATCGGTGAGTTATTGATTGATAATTAATAACAAATATTCATCTGTTCTTTCCTTCTATCGTAAGGACAAAGTGAATCCAAACATTCTTTTTTCAAGTGGTCTATTCTTATCTGGTATCTTCACATTATTTTTCAGCCAAACAAGCAATCTCTATCTTTTTATACTATTTTGGTTTTCAAATGGTCTTGCACAGGGTGCCGGATGGCCAGCCTTGGCAAAATTTATACAAAGGGTAAAATTAAACCCGCTTTGAATATCTTTTTAATATTAAAACAAAAAAATTATTTTTTACAAGTGGTTTCCAAAAGAAAATCTAGGCATTTTTTGGAGTATTTTAGCTGCGAGCTCGAATCTATCACTTTCAATTTCACCTTATCTTATTACTTATCT
>BLXL01010332.1:0-22133 GCA_023170135.1 Acarapis woodi
ATATTTTTTCGAATTATTTCTGCTAATTATTGGATAAGCAGCAACTGAATAGATACTATAAAATACAATATTAGCTGTTTTGTAATTTTTAGAAATACTTATAATAAAAGACAATTAGTTTTTTTAATTACAGATTTAAAAATCAAATTAAAATATTAAGTTTAACAAGTTTAACATAATTATTCCCAAATACCTTTTCAATAATTAAATGATTGGATATTGTTAATTAAAAAAATTTTATCATTAAACAGTTTCATCAATTTTTGAAATTTTTAGTCGAAAATTTTTAGCAGATTGCGGAATCTATATGTTATTTTCACAGATACTTTATTTTCATAAAAATTTATTTTGCTTTGAAAAATTTAAAATTAATAAGAGTTTTCGATTTTCCCTCTCGAAAAGAAATAATTTGAAAACTAAAGATTATCCGCTAGGGTGTTTAGTTGATGTTTTTTTTTTTGCGAAATCGAACTTCTTCTTCAAAGTCATTTTTAAATTCAAAAAAATTTGAATAATGCTTTATAAATAAATTGTAATTATTCTGTTATCTAATGGTTCATTGTATTTATATTTTCTGTTAAATTCTTCATGTTCTAGATTATACTAACCATCAATTTCATTTGAATCTAAGTAATCGGTGTAAAAATCAAAAATGGAACCTTTAATACCTGTCATTAACAAATTACAGGATGTATTTAATACAGTTGGCGCGGAAACTATACAATTGCCACAAATTGTTGTTGTTGGTAGTCAATCATCTGGTAAATCATCTGTCATTGAATCTATTGTAGGAAAAGATTTTTTACCGAGAGGAGTTGGTATTGTAACAAGACGTCCATTAATACTTCAACTTATTCACGTCGATAAAAATGACAAAACACATAAAGGTCTAGAAGAAGGTGGGTTAACGAAGAAAAAATTATACTATTTCATTCAAAATATATCAATGATATTCTTATTTCAAATCTAATTTACATTAGAATTATTGAATCTTGATGAATGGGCAAAATTTTTACATACAAAAAACAAAGTGTACACTGATTTTACAGAAGTAAGAAATGAAATTGAACTTGAAACAGAGCGTATGTCTGGCATTAATAAACAAATTTGCCCAGGTAAACCGCTAAAAAACCTAAATTAATCAATTTTTTATTTATATTTAATTTGTTATTTATTAGAACCGATTACTTTGAAAATTTTTTCAACCAAAGTTGTAAATTTGACACTTATTGATCTACCAGGTATGACTAAAGTACCTATAGGCGATCAACCTGAAGATATTGAAATTCAAGTAAGAAATTTGATCACTAAATATATTGAAAATCCGAACTCAATAATACTGGCAGTAACAGCTGCAAACACTGATTTTGCTACTTCTGAAGCAATCAAACTAGCAAGAGATGTTGATCCAAAAGGTGTTCGAACATTAGCTGTTTTAACTAAATTAGATTTAATGGATGCAGGCACAGATGCAGTTGATATGTTATTGGGTAGAATTATTCCAATTAAATTAGGTATTATTGGTGTTGTAAATCGCAGTCAACAAGATATTATCAATAAAAAAACAATTGAAGAAGCTTTAGAAAATGAAACATTATACTTTAAAAGAAAATACCCAAGTTTAGCATCTCGTAATGGTTCTACATATTTGATTAAAACATTAAATCGTCTTCTAATGCATCATATACGTGATTGTTTACCTGAACTCAAAACTCGTGTGAATGTACTCGCCTCTCAATTTCAGTCATTATTACATTCATATGGCGAAGTAGTTAGTGATAAGGTATCTTTAGGTTGCTTCTCATTATTCAATCTTCTTCTTGATTATCAAATTTATCTCGCTAAATATGAAATCTTTTCATTTAAAGGGTCAAACCCTATTGAGTATCATCACTAAATTCGCTTCATCCTATTGTTCTACAATAGAAGGAACTGCTCGTAATATTGAAACAAATGAACTTTGTGGTGGTGCCAGAATATGCTATATATTTCACGAAACATTTGGCAAGACATTAGATTCAATTGATCCATTGTCCGGTCTTACGAATTTAGAAATACTCACTGCTATTCGTAATGCAACTGGCACTAGACCAGCTTTATTCGTGCCAGAAGTTTCATTTGAATTATTAGTAAAAAGACAGATTAGAAGACTTGAGGAACCTAGTTTAAGGTAAACGATTTTCATTTTTATTGAATAATTATGAAAATTTCATTTTTTACATTTCGATAGGTGTGTTGAGCTCGTGCATGAAGAAATGCAACGTATTATACAACACTGTGGTTCTGAAGTTCAACAAGAAATTTTACGTTTTCCCAAATTGCATGAAAAAATAATTGATGTAGTCACACAATTATTAAGAAGACGGTTACCTACCACAAATCAAATGGTAGGTAATTTAGTTGCCATTGAATTAGCCTATATAAACACAAAGCATCCAGATTTTCATGATTCTGCCTTAATTTCATCATTAATTGAAAATGTAGAAAAAGAAGCAAAGAATAAAACTAATCAACAACATTCGCATAAGACTGAAATTTTAAAATCTAAGCCAACAATTCAGAATAATTTTGATTCTTTTGAAAAACAGTCAGAAGATGATAAGTCAACAAACAAGAATAAAGAAATTACATTGTCTAGTTTAATAAAAAATTCAAGTGAATTAATGACAAATGGTTTAGATGGTTTAAAATTGAATTCAGGTGATTCAAATATATCAAATACTGAAAATCGTAATACAAGCATAATGACAAGACCTCTCAATTTATTTACTGAAATACCGAATCAACAACTGAAAATTTTTTCTAGAGAGCAAAGAGATTGTGTCGTAATTGAACGTTTAATTAAATCATATTTTTTAATTATTCGTAAAAATATTCAAGATTCCGTACCAAAAGCTATTATGCATTTTTTAGTCAATTTTGTCAAAGATAATTTACAATCTGAATTAGTAACACACTTATATAAAGAAGATCAATTTAATATCTTACTTTCGGAATCAGAGTATATTTCTACTAGGAGAAAAGATGTCTTTGAAATGTTAGAAGCATTACAAAAAGCATCATTTATAATAGGTAAATCTTTATTCGATTATTTTTTATCTTTTTATCAAAATATCTAATTATAACTTTCCTCAATTTTTTCTTAATTTTAAAAAGGTGAAATTCGTGAAACTCACATTTGGTAGCCTGGAATGTTTTGATTAAGTTTTTATTAAATAAATAAAATAAATAGGTATTTTTTTAATCGTTATATATACCTGAATCTTGGAGAGACAATGTACACGCTTCAATTTTGTTCAATCTCATAAAAATTCATTTATATCCTTATAAATTTAAAAATTAAAATTTTCTTATTTTTGCTTTTTTTAAAATTGATTACGGTAAAATACTTTGCTTTCTTTAAAAAAAATATGAAGTATCTCAAAACCATCTTTAGTGATTTAACTTAAATTATTTTTGTTGAATCGTAAGTTCAATAGATATCACCAAGTTAATTGGTACTTTCATATATAAAAAAGAAAAATTAGTGGTAAATGTATAAAATTTGAATTTCAGCAGATTTGAAGTGTAAATACAATATTTAAATTACCCTAAATGATAATAATATCAAAAAAAAATAAAATAAATAACAAACAAGATGTAAGAAAAAGTACGCAAATGCTCTGGAAAAGATTCAAAAGATTTTATAAGGAGAAAAAAAGTGAAAAGTTGATAAAACAAAAGTTATTTAACATGGTTCGAAGGCTGATTACTTTAATGAATTTATTAATAGAAACGATGCTTGAGGGCTCGCATAGCAGGAGTAGATTCAAAAATCTAGAATGATTTCGATATTTTCTAATAAAAAAGAAAGTTGAATTCATGTTTGTAAAAACTTTTTTTAATGTACAAGTAAGAATGGCACCTACATTAACAGTTTCGATTTTTAAAATCTGAAGATGCTAAATCAGATGATTTTGAACATACTTTTCGAAAAGAAACAAAAAGTACTTTTAGGTTTACTGAAATACATGGAAACGAATCCCAAAATCAATTCATAAAAATATGCATTTCAATAAAATGGCTTTCTGAAAATTATTTTTGACAAATGATATGGAAGATTAAAAAAATCAAAATGTTCAATCGGAGACATGAAGTTTTTTTAATTAGCAAAACAAGTTTTTTTGATTTAGAAACCAGAATTTTCTTTATTCTTATTTGGTTATTAAAACACGTGATCAAAAGTTTAAACTTTTATACGCGATAAAATATTTTCGTAAAATGTTTGACACGATTTTTTAGATTTTGACCTGATCTTCAGAAATAGTCCTCAAAAATTTCACATTTTCTTTTTTTTTAATTTTTATAAAAATAAAAATTCTATCGAAAATTCAAATCTTAAAAAAATAAATTTTCTGTAATTTTATAATTTCAATATAAATGTAAACTTCATACAATGCTTTGAATTCAAATTTTTTTTAAACTTGGGAAAATTTTGAAAAAATAATCTTTAAATACTGATTGCTTAAAATTTTGATTAGACAATTAATAAAAGTGATTATTTAAAGGACAAATAAATGTGCATTGAAGCCCAAGACAATGTTTTGAACGCAAATCGTCTTTCAAAATTTAAAATAAAATGTATTATGAAATAACTTTGGCCTTAATCCTAAATTTGGAAGAAAAAACTTTACTACTAACAGGTTCTCTCAGAAAAGCCTGTCTTGCTCACAATTTGAAACTTAACCAATAATTTTAGCTGAAATTCTTAAACTATTGGTGAAAAAGAATAAAAAACAAAATAAACACTCAATTGATTATTGTGAGTCTATATTCCCTAGATACTGCCTAAATGTTTGATATAATTAATGAAAAAAAGTACATTTGATATCTATCAAACCAGAATGAACTCAAGACTCGTCGAAAACAATCTTGCATTTTTTATGTTGATCAAATGATATAGTTTGCTAACGAAACACAAAAATCTGTTATAGTGTAGCTCATTTATCATGATTTATTCACAATTATAATCAAAAAATTAAAATTTTAATTGAAATTCATTTATTTCAATCAAAATGATTTTTATGTTTAAAGAGTTTTAATAATTTTATTATAATGTAACAGATATTAAGCTTAAAATCGAATTTGATTTTATTAATAATTTACTACAATATGAGATTTTCACTAAAAGGAAGAGGTTCATAAGTTGAAATGGAGCTAAATTTCAGGAATAAATTCATTCGAGTACTTTTAAACTTAATAAATAAAAATGACCCTACATATTATTCAAGCTTTATGGAATAAGTTATTCAGATTAATTTATTGAAAGCAAAGAAAAAGAGGTAGTAATCACAAAGAATATAAGAAATATTTGCATAAAAAAGAACTAATTCAATACACGATAAATAGAAAAATTTTTGATTGCCTGACGGCTAAATTGACATTCATTCGACATTCTAATAAAATTTATAATTATATTAAAGGAAATTCACTGAAAATTATTAGAAAATAAACATTTACCTGTTGATCACTATATTATATTAATTTGAAGATTCTTTTTTTTCTAATTTATTCTAAATTCTAAAAAATATTAATATCATTAGTCATTCAGTCAGATCATCTATTTCAATTAACCGAAACTTGGCAAGAATGAATATCTTTCCAATCAGCTTTTATTACTCGTTGAAAGATTCTTAGAGAATTTTTTTGTCGAAAATTGAATAAATCTTGATTTGGTAATGCCCAAAATATTTTTGTTTTTAAAAAAAGAAAAAAAGTTGAAAAAGTTTGAATATTGATCATTTGCAAAAAAAAAAAAATAAAAATTTGATTTTAAAACAGTACATAACTATTAATAATTACAAAAATACCCGTTTACCTATTAATTTAAATACAACTTAATGACTAATTTTATCGAAAAAAAAGCGTGTACTTAATCAAGAATAAGCTGCTTGTTTATTGAGTTAATCTGACTTTCAGAAGATGAATATACCTATATTCGGTGTTGATTCAAATAACTTGTTGTGCAGTGAAAGAGAAAGTTGTTCAAAAAAGATTCAATACACATTTTGAATTCATTTTTAAATGTTGATGAGAAGAAAATTTATGTACATGACTTACATACGTTTGCTTGAACATCAATGGGCACTTCAAATGAAAAGCAATCCAATTCTTCAAACGTCTCGAACTTTAAAAAGAATACAAAATCTTAAAAGAATGTAAATTTTGAAAAATCGGGTAAAGGTAGGCTCAACATACAAAAAAATTTATTTCAGTTATTAGAATATTTAGCATCAGGTCAGGATGGGGTGTGAGAGATTGTTTGCGAACAATACGAATTAATAGTTTAGTGTTACTAAAGATTTTTAAATTAAAAGTTTGATTGGTGAACAAGATTGTTGGGTTGTCTGAGGCTGACTCAAATAAATTTTTTTTCGACTAATAAACAATTTAATGACTAATGCTGTCTCATATGCTTATGTCAGATCAATAGGGGGTCTTTACAACTGATATATATTATTGAAAGTATGAATCAATTTTAAGTGTATTTATTTCTAATAATAATTCTTAACATTTTCGCAGACTTTTCAATTGATACACATCATCATAAACGCAGATCTCGACTATTGAAATAAATTGCCTATCGAAGTGAAAGAACACAGATGAAAAAGTTTTTATTTGTTTTATTTATTTAAATTAATATTGAATTGAATAAACAACTCCACTTATTATATGCAATTCTACCTGTAAACAAGTGTTGAATTCATCTTTTTTTTTTTTCTTTTTTTTTTTTTATTTTTGAAACTTAAATTTCTGATTTTCTTTCAATTTGAATTAATGTTCGCCTGAAAGTCAAAAATTGATTTTTTTGAACATTAAATCAACTAAAAAGATGCAGTTCCAGAGCATCATTTGTGGTGGGTATTATTTCAAAAGCTTTTTTGAAAACGATCTACGTTTATATTTGTATTTAATATTTTTCCCGTGATTTTTCAGAAATTTTTTTTTTTTACTATGTCTTATATATGTTCATCTTCAAATTTGATCTAAATTATTTGTTTCTTTTTTAGTTTATATTTTAATTTTATGTTCGTTTGTTATTGCCATTCAAGATGAAGATACAGATAATGATAACATTTACATAGATGTTCATCAGCATCCTAAGAGTGGTTTTTCTTGTGAAGGCAAAAAAGTCGGGGAATACTATACTGATTTAACAACAAACTGCCAGCTATATTATGTGAGATAAAAATTGATTTTTTAAAAAATAAAATAAGATACAAAATTTATATCATTACTTAAATAACATAAATAACCCTTTATTATTCATTTAGGTTTGCCTACCAAATGCTCAATTGAAATTATCGCCAACATCATTTGCATGTCCAAATACCACTCGCTTTAATCAGGCGACTAGAGTTTGTTCACCAGCTGATCAAGTTTATTGTAATATCGCTGAACGTTATTACGAGAACATTCATGGCAAGTGATTTTTGATTTTAAAAATTATCAAAATAAATAAATAAATAAAAATTTTTATCTTAACAAGATCGATCACCTCTAATTAAACATAAGGCTTTCTTACCATAAGTTGCTCGAAACTATTTTTACCTTTTCCTTTAAAAAAAGAAATGAAAAAAAAGCAAATAAAATTGCTACCAAATTATCTTAGTTGTATCAAAATTAAAATTCTCCCCCTTTTTTTTAAATTTATCTTATTATTAAGGATAAAAAACGACACTTTTGAATTGATTCAGGTTTTTGAAAAAAAAAGAATAGGATATTCAGAATTCGTCAGTAAAAATATGTGTATTACTTATATATATTTCAAAACTAAAATTAGTTGAAAAATAAATTATTTCTGATTTTGCCATTAATTTTAAACAATTGCAAACTAATTACAACTTTTTGCTTTTTCTTGTCAAATGATTACTCAAATGAAACTAATAATAACTTTCGTTTACAAACAATTAAATAATACATGATGCAAACAGGAAGTATTGACAGCAAAGACCATAGACCAAATGAATATCTTGGGGCCGATTTTGATAAGACACCATGGCAAATAAATAAACAAAAAACAGTTGGAAAATCAGTTATTGTTCCATTAAATTTAGAACCAGAATATAAAGTTCAATCTCCAAGACCTTCAGCAAGAGCATTACCTAAAATTGAAACACAAACTCAACCAAAATCCGATCCACATTTACATAATTCATTTGCATTAACATTTAATAATCCTCAATCAACATCTACAGTTCATGCACGTAATCGTAATGTCAATACAATAAACACAAATTCAAAGAAAATTAACACTCTTGATAATTTACAAAACAGTCAACCATTGTCGAATCGTTTTAAATCATCCATAAATACTCAAAATAGTAGATCACGTTTGCCGATTCATACATCAAGTGGGCGTAACACGATTATATCTCCAACAACTATTGCCACTACATCAACAACTACCACGACAACAACAACCACAACTGTTGCTCCATTGATTAATGATTCGCCAAAAGATCCAAAATCAAGTGATTATATTTATGATTATGTTGAATATGATGCACCAACTGCATCGAATCAACCAAACAATCAACCTACAAACCTCAAGCCTGCTTTATTGCCTACTTTACCTGTATTAGATCATGATATATCAAATCATAACACTGATTCATCTCCAAAAACAAATGTAGGCGAATCATTATTTAATAATGCAATTAATCATCAGGCATTGAATAATCAACAGACACCTAGAATATTACAATCACCAAATCAGTCGAATTCATCGAGACCGCCCCAACGTAATCAATTACCTCAAACAAATTCATTAAATTACTTTAATTCAAACCCATTCGCATCAAATCCATTCTCAAGCAATTCATTTTCAAGTAATTTATTTTCGAATTCAAATAATAATCCTAGTCACATTCGCCAGAAACGAGAGCAAACTGTTGAAGAATTTAGTAGTGAACATAAAAAAGCTAATTATGGTCCAGGAGATATCAAATTCTCATGTATAGATAAATTACCAGGTATCAGATATGCTGATATACAGAGTAAGTGTATAATGTTTCATATTTGTTTACCTTTATCCAAGGGTAAGTATAAAGATTATCAATTATTCTGTGAAAGTGGACAAGGATTCAACCAATTTACATCAAATTGTGAACCACAGGGAAATTTTGATTGCAAGCGTTCAAAAGACTATTATTTGTATAATAAACAAATTAATTTGCATAGTTATCTAAAAAATAAGTCCCGAATTTCTAAACAATTGGCAGATATTAAAAATTAAGATTCATCAATACTGTAACTTTTTTAATTTGTATTTATTTAATTTGTATTTTTTATTCTTAGTTTCAATGTATTAAAATGTATTAATGATTTTTATTAACTCTAAATAAATTGACTTTTCATTTCAATCAAACTTCTTTTTTAACTGCATCTGAATAAATTTTATATTATGAGAATTTTCTTATATTCATTTTTTTATGCTTACACATTTAAATTTTTCTAATATTTATAAGGCAGGCTTTCAAATCAAATCAAATATTGTCTTAACATGAACAAAATAATTGTAACATTTTACATTTCTTTTTAACCTTCAATGTTGCTGTAAATTTATCTAAAATTTTGCAAATAATAAGATTTTTTCCTAGTTCTCAATAGGAAAAAATTTTTTTTTATTGATTTCTTTTACTTATTTTATATTTTTTAATTAATAAATATTGATTTTAAAAAAGAATGAAAATACCAATTTTATTATATTCATTATAAAAAGAGGATCATTCAAATTGAATGGCGTTGGACTGTATTTTTTTTTTGAAATGGCGCGCTAGATTAATTTTTTTATTTGAAGAACTGTATAGTGCGCAGGAGATAGCAAAACAAATT
Organism: Acarapis woodi; assembly: GCA_023170135.1. Lineage (NCBI taxonomy): Eukaryota > Metazoa > Arthropoda > Arachnida > Trombidiformes > Tarsonemidae > Acarapis > Acarapis woodi. The sequence continues at coordinate 9,877 of BLXL01010332.1, forward strand.
ATCATTCGAATAAACTTTATTGTAAACATTGCTGTCTCAATAGAGAATTTTATTTATATTGGCATTAGTTAATTAATGCATCTAATTTTAATTTAGTAAAAATCGAAATATTTGATCAATAAAGTTCAGATTAATTAGATTCAAGGTGCAAAGCCAAAGATCAAACGATAAAGAAAATATCAAGAAAATAAAAAACATAAAATAATTTTAGTGTTTAATTAAAAAAATTATTTCGAATGGTTTTTATTAAATATAATAACAAGTCTAAAAACAACATAATAATCTTTATTTGAAAATCGTGATAAGATTGATGTTCAACTACTAAGTTCTTTCTTAATAAATAATAGGTAAGAGCTCTTAATTAATCCTATAAATTATCTCCATGGTTTCAAATTCAAAACAATGAATTGAATTGAGCCTCAATTTAGATAATTGCATGAGTTTTGAAGATTTCAAACTACAAAAAATAATTTTATAAATTATATAATCCATTATATAGTCTAGTAATCAATTAATTATATTTTCATTCTTTTTATGTTTTAGCGTGATGTATTTGACTCGAAAAAATCATCAAAGTTATTGTACTGTTTCATCATAAGGTTTTTATTTATCAACAAAGTTTCATTTTGCTTTTGAAATTGAATTCATGTTTTAAAAAAATTTTATTAAAAGTTCATTTTAATTTAATTTTTCACTGAGAATTTTTCTTCAAAGTCGAGAGAAAAAAAAAATAAATTGAAAAATAATTTTTAAATTAAGTTTTATCTGATCATCATTAAAATGTCTTTATCACAGAATAAATCATCAATACCGATAAACATAACTAAACCAAGTACACCGAGTACCTTGTCTAGTTCTTTATCGCCGACGTCAATGAGCAGTACATCTTTGTCCTTTAAGAATGTTTTGTTTCACGAACTTCAAGTAACCATAAGTTCAGCTAAATTGGCTAGCAAAGAATCATTACCTGCAAAATATCCTGATATATATGTTGAATTGTATGTTGATGATAGCTCAGTCCACAAGACAAAATGTATTAAATCTACTTACTCCCCTAAATGGGATACACAATTAACTATTTTGGTTACACCATACTCAAAGATTACATTTAGAGTATTTAGCCGAATTCAAAATGGAACCAAAGATAATTTATTGGGTGATAATAGTATTAACCTATTTGATATACTCAAAAGATTCAATGGAAAAATTGATAATTTATCTATGCCACTTATACTCGACAAGATCAACACCAATTGTCTGAATAATCAAGACTTTGTTACATCTACTAGTCGGCTAAATTTAAATGAATATGACGATGAAAATTTAGTTGATATCAATAAACCGAATTATTTATTTATCAAATTAACCGGATTTGAGATTGACATGTCTCAATATTCATCAAAAAGTGAAAGTACGTCCCCTAATATTGTCTCAAAATCGCATTTAACAGCCACAACTTCAACAACATCTACAACAGTTGTTGATGGTCATGATAAAAACAAGAAATCTGTTGAAAAACATTCGACACGATCATTGCCTAGATTTTTCAGGGGAAATAAATACAATTCTAACAATAATTCAACGATAACAAACAATCCTTCGACCACTAATGAATCAACTGAGAATAATATGAATATTTTAAGTGAAAATACGACTAATAATAATAATAATAATAATAATAATAATAATAATAATAATAATAATAATAATAATAATAATAATAATAATAATAATAATAATAATAATAATAATAATAATAATAATAATAATAATCATAATAATAATAATATTAATAATAATAACAATAATAATAATAATAATAATAATAATAATAATAATAATAATAATAATAATAATATTAATAATAATAATAATAATGGATTTCAACCAACCTTACCAAGATGGTCATTAAATGATCCCAATACACAAGCTAGTTCAAGTTCTAGCAATTCAAATGGTATATCGCCATATCCCAGACAACAGGTTCCAATCAATAATTTAATACAAACTTCAAATTCAATTAATCAATACACATCATCTGGACAGTATTCATTTCCAATTCAAACTAATAATCAAACTCCGACCTCATTCACAATTACTAACAATTCAACTCAAGTTCAACCAGCAACTATTACGACCACTGAGTTTCATGATGAAATCTTACCTTCAGGTACTTAATTGAAATTTTTATGAAAAAAATAAATTTTTCACAAGAATTATTTGATTTTTTTTGCTAGGTTGGGAAATTCGTTACGATGTTTTTGGACGTAAATATTACGTAGACCATAATACTAAATCGACATCATGGATTTTACCTAATCAAGGCGAGCCTTTACCATCGGGTTGGGAAGTGAGAACTGATGTAAGCCTTTTAATTATTTTTGATGTTGATTAATTTTAACTATTTGTCAATTTATGAATAAATCATACAGAGTCGGGGGCGTGTTTACTATGTTGATCACAATACACGGTAAAATTTCTTCAATTTTTACATATATTTATCAATTGTTTAATCATTTTTTTAAATCTTATTTAAAAGATCAACTACCTGGCTAAGACCAAGCGCTGAAAATATGAGAAACTTTGCCCACTGGCAACAACAGCAAAGTCAAGTTATGCAACAATGTGATCAACGTTTTCTCTATCCTACTCAATCAAATAATCAAGCGCCTGCAAATCTTACAAATTTAAATGCAAATCAAGTAATGCAATATCAAGTGCTTACACAACAACATCTAAATTCTCAACAGATGAATAATAGATCACATTCTAATAAATCTATTACACCGTCTGCTAATCAACCAACTGCTTCTAACATATTACCAGCTAATCAAACTGAAGATGATGCGTTAGGACCACTTCCAGAAGGTTGCTATATATGATTAATATAAATCTTTTTATTAATTTATTGTTTGTTTCATTTCTTGATTATAAGGTTGGGAAAAAAGATATGATCAGAATAGAAGAATTTACTTTGTTAACCATCAATCTCGAGTCACTCAGTGGCAAGATCCCAGAACTCAAGGAGAAGAAATAGAAACTCCATTACCTCCAGGTATAACATGATTTATTTTTAATAATAAAAATTATTCATAAAATTTTCTTAACAGGATGGGAAATAAAAACAACTGCTGAAGGTACAAAATATTTTGTTGATCATAATACCAAATCAACAACTTTACAAGATCCACGCTTGTCAGGTCCAAAAGGTGCTTACGGTGTACCTGCCAATAATGAAAGATCATTCAGATATAAATTAACACAATTTAGATATCTGTGTCACTTTAATGCATTACCATCACATATTAAAATAAATGTATCTAGAAGCAATATTTTTGAAGACTCATTTCATCAAATAATGAGAGTGGTAAGTTTAAAAAAACGAATTATTTTAAAATTTTCTTGAAGATTTCTAATTTTTATTTAATCAAAAATAAATTAGCCACCACATGAATTAAGAAGACGTTTATTTATAACATTTAGAGGTGAAGAAGGATTAGATTATGGCGGTATATGCCGTGAATGGTTTTTTTTGTTAAGTCATCAATTTTTAAATCCAAATTATTGTTTGTTTGAATATGCAGGAAAAAATAATTCAAATTATTCGCTTCAAATCAATGCCGCATCATTTATAAATCCTGATCATTTACTTTATTTTAAATTTATTGGTCGATTTATAGCAATGGCTTTATTTCATGGAAAATTTATATATTCTGGTTTCACATTGCCATTCTATAAACGTATGCTCGGTAAAACTCTTGTAATGAAAGATATTGAATCAATTGATCCAGAATTCTATAATAGTCTAGTTTGGATAAAAGAAAACAACATTGAAGAATGTGGTCTTGAGCTATATTTTTCAGTCGACTTTGAGGTGTTAGGTACATTGAATTCATTTGAATTGAAAGAGGGTGGAACTGAAATAAGAGTGGATGAAAACAATAAACATGAATATCTAAGACTAATGAGTGATTGGAGGTTTAGTAGAGGACAGGAAGAGCAGACAAAAGCATTTTTGGATGGTTTCAACGAAGTTTTGCCATTAGAATGGCTTAAATACTTTGATGAACGCGAATTGGAATTGCTACTTTGTGGTATGCAAGAGATTGACATTGAAGACTGGCAACGTAATACAATCTATCGTCATTATACTAGAAACAGTAAACAAATACAATGGTTCTGGCAATTTGTCAAAGAGATTGACAGTGAGAAAAGAGCCAGATTACTACAGTTTGTTACAGGTACATGTAGAGTACCGGTTGGTGGATTTGCTGAATTATTAGGTTCGAACGGTCCTCAACGTTTCTGCATAGAGCGTGTTGGTAAAGAAATGTGGCTTCCCCGTAGCCACACGTGCTTTAATCGTCTCGATTTGCCACCTTATAAGAGCTACGAACAGTTAATTGAAAAACTTAAATTTGCAGTTGAAGAAACTGAAGGTTTTGGTCAAGAGTAAATTTAAAATTGTGAAAAATAGTATTTAATGTTTAAGTCATGTTATCACCTATCAATAATTGATGTTTGTATATCAATTTAAAAGTATTAGTTAATAATGATTCATTAGCAATTTAAAGATATTAAATTAATTAAAGATACTATATCGCCTATTTAAGTTTTTTTTTGTTGAAAAATGTCCATTGTTAGAGCTGAACTTACTGTTTTACATTAGTTTGTCTACATATATATATATGTATATATATATATGAATGTATTTTTTTTTTTTGTTTGTTCACAATTCTACGACTGTATTGAGGATTTTTCATAAGTTAATTTTTCGATGGATTTTGTTCTTTTTCTAGATTTTTTTTTTCAATAAATTTATCAAAAGCATTGTTTATATTTGATCTATGACTGATTATAACTTGTGAAACTCTTTTTTTTTTTTTGTTTAATTTATTTAATATGATAAGAAGATGGATATATGCTTATACACTTTTCGTTAAATTGTATGACCAATTTCACTTCATTTTCTTCTGTAAATAAATGTATGCGCAACAAATTTGTTTTTCATTTTTTTATTTTTTGATCGATTTTCTTGAAACAGTTTACTTTTTTTCAAAATCATTTTATGGATTCGAGTCATATGATAAAATATAAATGACCAATAATTCTCTTGCTAATTACATAGATTTAGTACGAACTGATTTCAATTTTTTTTTTTTTCTTAAATACATCGAAATTTAAATATTCGAGCTACCAAAATGAGTTTTAGAAATTTATTTTTTTATTCTTTATAGTTTATAGTTTATTTTGTTTTTTTTCATGCTGAAAACTAAAATAATACAAAAAAATTCACGAACAGGAAGCTATTTTATATTTGATATTTATTTATAATCTGTTTTCCAATATTATTAGCGAATTCACGATTAATATTTTGCGATGATAAAAATTTTCTTATCTTAAAAAATATTTTTTTTGTTCAATATTTACCCTATAAATTCAAATTTTAGTGACTCGAACAAGTCTAGAAATATTAAAAATACTAATTTAAGCAGTGATTTTTTTATTTATTTAAAGCAAATCAATAAATAAAATTTTTATAAATTAAATTATAGTAAGAGATTATTTATTTCATATGAATAAAAAATAAGTATCAATTTAATTTAGTTTTTTTTGTAAGTATGGATCAATATTTTATTAACATCCACAATACGAAAAAAATAAAAACAAGATGCTCAGAATTAAAATTTGTGTCTAGTCGATATGCTGATCGTCAATTCATTATAATCCTTAAAAAAAAAGAATAAAATCTAATTTTCTATCTCTCTCCAGGTTATACTAATCTCAAAATAAGTATAAATTACAATCGTAAATTTAATGTTCATAATATTTCATTGTAATTATTTCAAAGTGTATGATTAAAATTACCTATCATTTGGCATAGGATTTTTTTTTCATTTAAAAAAACTTCAAATTGTATTGTGAAGAATAATTAACAAATTTTTTTCAAGTAATAGCAAAGGTCTAACTTTATTCACGAATTTTCATAAGGTCGAATTAATTCAACTGGCACATAGAGAGGTGATCAATCAAAATTGGTAATCTTGCTTTATTTGATAACATGAGATTTTTATTTAGTTTTTTTATGAAAAATTCTTTCTTTTTATCATCAAAATTTTTAAAATTCAATTTTATAAAGAACACATTTTCCCAATGAAAAAAATAAACTGATTAATGCATTATTTATAATAAAAATAATACATTTCATAAAACAACATAAGATAAGTATCAAAATTTAAGCCATCTGATAAACATGGTTTTTCTGGTAATTTATTTTCAAATATTATTCATTTTTGAATATCATCTATTAAGAATATTTAATAACAAAATCATAAATATATGATAAATCAGGTATTAGAGATGTTTATGTGAAATATATTGACTAAATATAAAGAAATGAATGCAATTAGAATAGCAATTTGAATTGCAGTAAATTCTTAAAATAAATAAATAAATAATATTTTAAATATTAGGTAATTTTTTTATTAACTTGATTATTTTATAATTATAAATATCAGAAACAATTTTTTCTTAAAAATACTAAAGATTAAATCTAATGACTATGATTGAGCATCACATCTGGTCATCATTGGACAGTAATAGATTGATAAATTACTATTAAATCTCATTTAGTTCATTTTACACATCAATTATTTTTTGTGAATGATTTTTTATTTCAAATTATAGCTATAAAACTATATTTCTATTTCGTATTGAATAATACATATCATACATTATATGTTTTTGTAAATTTCTTTACAAATATCATTTCAAAAAATGATAAAAGTTTCTTTTTTGAACTAATAACATTTAATCTCTTAAGTTAAAAAAAACTGATTAAATATTAAATATCTTAATTGACATGCTTGATTTTAAATCGAATTCGATACGCTCAACAGTATTTAAAGTTACGAATCAAAACACTCTGATTTAGATGATTGGTTTTGTTCATAAAAAAAATTACTATTATTACTCATGATTTTAATTTATCAAGTTTTATCAAAAATTTTAAAATTTTAAAATTGAAAAGTTAGAATGAGAATTATATAAATTTATAAGAAATTCTAAAATTTCTCAAGTATTAAATATAATGAAAGACTTTTTAAATTTTTTTGAAGAACACCGGTCGAATAGCAAATAACAGTATTGGATTCATAATAATAAAAAAAAGATCGAACAACGCATTACATTGACAGGTAAGAATGTTTGAAAAGTATTAAGATGGCTATAAGATTTAAGTGATCAAAAGTGTATACAAGAGGTAAGAAAATTGGATGGAAAAAATATAAAAAACGATTTAAGGATTGAGTAGACAATGCCTACCTGCTGAGATTAACTGCTTTTCTCATTATGAAATCAAACGAAATTTTAAGAAAACATTGCAAATCATTAGTAATTTTAAGCACAAACTTAAAGATCATTAGGAACATCTTCATGAATGTTACACAACACTGCAAATCGCTTGCAAATTTATTAAAGAATAAAATTCTTTGAGAATTATTAGAGATGTTTAGCACCTTTGATTACTGACTTTAAGCAAATCACTCACTTTTTCGGTTTATTATGTTAGTTAAATTTAGAAAAGCCCCTCTCTTCCTTGAAACTAGTTTTAAATCACTAATAATTAGCGTTATATGAAGCCACAAAAATAACCAGCAAGATAAAAAAACCTAAAAATTTATAAATTTCACATATGTGTAGTTGCAACGAGCATCGATCCCAAAAGTACTAAGTGTGCGCACATCCAATCAATAAATCCTTTGTGAAGTTAAGTATGTCTAATTGATACACTCACCTTTTTCATTTTACAGACTACAAAATATATAGAATACTTATTTTTCATTTGTTTCTGGTCTTAAAAATAAAATAAAACTTTTATTTGAGAGCTACATTTTACCAATCAAATTATAGCTTCCCAATAACTACGTTTTGTGTGCCGATCTAATGTATTCTATGAAATTTTTATTTCTTCAAATTTTATCGTTTTTTTTTTTTTTTTTTTTATTCAAATGTGGCCGCATTCTAAATCTATCGTAAAAATTTTCAGTGTAATAATCCAAAACTGATTAACACTCTAGTTTAGATAAGTTACAAGTATATAAAAAAATTCATAGAATTTTAATTTCTGTCTTAAAGTAGCTTTAAAATTCGAAGGAGATTTATCAAGTTTAAATAAATAAATAATAAAAAACAAGACAAAAGCATTAGAAATTTTTTTTCTTATTCAAGTATGATACTATTTGCAAATAAAGAATATACAAAAAATTATCTAGTATATATAACTTGCTTGCAGAGTAGGTTATAAGATGTAGTCATGAAATTATGATTCTAATTTCATAAATTTTCTTAAAAATCAAAACAATAAATTCAAAAGAATATTAACAATTAAACAATTGAAAATTTCATATTTGCGTTACTAGATAATTAATAATATAATTTTGTCTTTTCAGCTTCAAACAAGTCTAGTTACTGTTAAATAAAAAAAAATTCATTTAAAATTAGATAACATTAGAACAACATTTTTAGATCATATGTCAATGTTAAATTACAATATAATATATAATATAATATTACATACTTGAGTGAAAACTAATTTCACATAGAATGCGATGAAAATAGATTACAAGTGAATAAATCTTTTTTTTGATCTTCAAATTTCTTTTTTATTTACTGTAAGTTCAATTTGTCTGGGCGAGATGACTACTTTTACTTCTGAAATATATAAATAACCAAAAATGACCGCAGCAGTTTGAAAATCTGGCAACTGATGGACTTGAGTCCATTTATTAAAAATTTACTTTGAAATTCAAAATCAAATATAAATATTTCTAGTTACATGCTCAGATTCTTCCGCGAAAAAATTTGAGAGGGTAGAAATAAATGTGAACAAGCTGAGCAAATATTTGTGTTTCACTTTAAAACACATTATTATCGTCAATTAAACCCTTTTTAAACACTTAAATTCTATTTAATAGTGCTATGAGATTAGTCTTAGGAGTTTGAGCAAAGGGAAGGCATGTGTTAATGGTACACTCATTAGATATTATAGTGTATATTTGGTCACAAAATGAATTAAAGGGTCAAACAGTTTGATGGGCATGCTAATGCACTGCAAAAATGACTGCTATTTCGATTATTTTATTATACATAGCATATATGTTATTAAAATCTCATTTTATATAATATAAATTCGAGCTTGAAATTGCTAGACTAGATAGTAGATAATAGATAGTTTCACAAAATCAATGGTCAGTTTTATTTACGCTTATTCTGATGAATCGAGCGTCCTTTTTTTCATTTTTTTTGATTATTTTTAAAAGTTTTCCGCAATCTCTCCAAACACTGAATATAGACACATTTGTACATTTTCCTATGCCATCCCATCCAACCATGTAATATTATTTTTTCATCATGTTATTTGTTAAATAAATCTGAAGTTTTAATATATGGTTTTTCGTAGTTTTTTAAAAAAAAAATTGAAATAAAAGACTGTATGTTTTTTTGATTATTACAGTTCTACAAACATTGAGATTAAAATCATGATTGAATCCGATAATATATTTTGTGGTTTTTCGCGTGCACACCTTTTATTGACATTTTTACTTTTAAAAATAATTTTTTTTTTCATTTTCTATATTTATTGGGCATTTGATTTTTTTGATTTGTATTAAAAATTAAAGTTTCAGATTAAAAAACAAATTACGAAATCAGGGGATTTATGATAGAATCAATAATATCATATGCGAAATTTATATATGTGCAATTTGTTTTATCATTACATTATTTATTTGAAAATTTTTTAGTTTTTTATAACAATTTCAATATTATTTTTCATAAACAATAAATTTTCATAAATCAATTTTTGAGAAAAATAAAAAAATTTGTTAAATGTTTGGAAAAATCTGTGGATAACCAGTTAGGTTAGGAAGATCTGTTTCAAATTTAATATTTTTTTTATTTCTATATTTTATTTCCCATTTACAAGTGATTCTCCATGGAAAATCATCTTCTAATGATTATTATTATTTTCATGGTTGTGGTATTTTTTTCTATCCTTCATTTTTTAAAATCGTTTTTTTTTCTTGCTTAGCTTTTTTCAATTTGAATATCGAGAATGTTAAAATATAAAAAAAAATTAATTGTCTAGTTTAAAATATAATTTATGATTTAAAAAATATCGTTTTTGGAATTATATATTTTTTTATATAAAAAATTTATTTTCTAAAAATTGTTATTTCGAATCCTGAATTCAACAAAGTTATCTATCAGATTTGTTGAAAAAAAAAAATTTTCAGGAAGTTGCTTGCTATCTTAATATTATTCAAATATTGAACATAAATTACAAGTCGTATACCTTGATTATTATTTTCAAATTTTATTATAGCATACAAAAATTTCACAAGTGGGATGGCTTAACTAATTAAAAGTGAATATAATACATTCTATATTCAATATTATCTAGCATATATTTTTGAAAAGAAATAGCAAAAAATTATAAAATTTAATTTTTGCAATTTGAATGATGAATTTTTACACGTCAATAATTCATTTACACGCAAAATTAATGATGCTCAAAGATCACTCAAATTTTATGCATAAATAAAAATTCAAAATTTAAATCATACCTTTTTTACAAACCTTGTAAAGTATTTAAATAATACTTTGAACCTGAACATTATTCTTAAGTATTTTATTTTATTGTTTTTTGCATGCATTGAACAACGTTTAATTAATTGCCAAACCTTATTCAACAATAAAAAACATAGGATATTTAAATTTTAGAGATGGCTGACAATTTTTTATTAGGTAAATTATTTTCAATGAAATTTTTTATCAAATGGCTTTTGTTTGTTACTAAAAATCTAAAAAACTGAATTAAATATTTATGAGGTAATACCCTAAATAAGATTTTTTTTTTCAAGAATCTAGCGAATAGATTTTATTTACTAATGCATTAGAGGACGTAATTATTTTGAATTTTCGCATTATTAATTATGATTCATAATTAAAAGAGTATTAATACTGTTTGCAGTGTTCACTAAGCGTTGTAAAAACTGGTTACCACCAAATTATTGATTACTCATTGCAATTATGTGGAGGTTATAAAAACTTGTGATTTTTTGATAGATAAGTTTCTTTTTGCAAAATATAATTAGAAATATATTAAAAGTTTTTTATTATTTTTTTATCACCGAAATCAATCACAAACTATCAAGATAAATCATCAAAACTTTCTTTTTCTTTCTCTTTTTTTTAATTCCAATTTAACTTCAAATCAACCGCAATCGAACAAATATAATTTTAAAAATTTAGAAAAAAAACAGAGGAAAAGATTAATATGTTTATTTGATTACCGTTTTGTAAAATTATTGCCACCAATATTAAATGTAATTAATGAAATAAAAAACTAAAAAATAATTTTTTTAAATTAAAATTTATAGATGAGAAATAGAGGTCGAAATTTTTTTTTTCATTATTGTTTAAATACTATTTTTTTTTGTCCGAAGAAAATTAATAATTAATACTATGCTATACATAAATTTTTTATTGTTTATTGAAGCATGTGTTTTACTATATATGTAATGTGATGTATAGATGTTATTTTTCATTTTATTTTTCGATTAATCAAGTCGAACTAAATATGATTTTAATTTGTATCATTATTACTTTTATCAATTAAAATATTGATTTGATTTTATCAAAATATATAAAATATATATCTCTGGTGATACAACTTAAAAAACAAGGCCCAAAAATTTTGATTGAATTTTTTTTACAAATGTCAAATGACATTAGGATACTTTTACATACAAAACTATTGTTCACTTTTTTTCAATTAGTTTACCCAACACTTTATATCTTTTAATAGATTTTTTATTTAATTAAAAGTATAAAAACTGTTGACTATTTGAAACATGTTTTTTTTTTTAAATTTTTATAATATTCAATTGTCCTCTAAACAAGCGAATTTATCTATGTTTTTAATCTGACCATCAGAAGATTGTTTGAAAACAATTTTTTTTTGTAAAGGTGCAGTGTATGTGAAATGAAGCTATGACCCAAAAAGAGCAAAACAAAAACAATAATGATCGTACGTTTTTTAGATCCGTTTATTAAATGATATTTAATAAACTTCAAGCTATAAATTTTACACACTTGCTTGCGGCTATCTAAAGAGAAATTCTAATAAAAAATTTAACAAATTTTTATTCTTTTTAAAGTAGTCCTCTTTTTTCAATCGTAAGAATCTAGCCTAG
>BLXL01010333.1:0-33614 GCA_023170135.1 Acarapis woodi
AAAATAAAATAAAATAAAATAAAATAAAATAAAATAAAATAAAATAAAATAAAATAAAATAAAAATTAATATTTTAAAATAAAATAAAATAAAATAAAATAAAATAAAATAAAATAAAATAAAATAAAATAAAATAAATTGGTGAAAATCTAATAAAAATTATTATTGCAAGTGAAAACATTTTCCCATAAAAAAAAAATTCATACCTTAAAATTAAAATTCAAATGATAAAATTCAGAACTGCTTTAGAACGGCTTCTAAAATTCTTTATAATTTATACAAAAAATTTACCGAAATATTAGCTAAGGAAAGCAAAAAAAAAAAACAACACAATTTTAGCTTTATAAAACTTAAAATAAAAAACCATCTCATTTTTTATAACCTACATCATTTTTAGAGGTTTCTACCCATGCCTAATTGCTGCATGATTAATAGTCAACATCATCACTTGAAGACCATTTCTCAATGTAAAACTTCCAATTCTAAAAGACTCTTTTTTAGCATACTCAGCTACCTTTTGCAAAAAAGTCGTATAATGTACAGTGGCTAATTTTTTTTTAGTACAACACTCAACAAAATATAAGTAAGGAATAAAATCAAAAACATAATACGTTATAAAAACGAAATTAGTTAAATTTTTCTCGTTACAATCTTATTTATTATATAATTTTTGTCGAGACAAACGTTAAAGACTGTATCTAGTTAAAAATTCGAGCTAAAATAATTTAGAAAAAATGGCTTTGAAAAATTTTATGATTATCCTAAATGTCAGAATAAGGAAAAAATTTCTCTGCGATATAAATCAATAGGTGAAAAATTTGATCTTAAAAGTCTTATGTAAAATGCATTCACAATCGTTATAATTTTGAATAAAAATTTTAGATAAAAAAAAGAAAAAACGGTAAGACTTTTCCACGGAGACAAAATCTAAGTATAGGTTCAAGGTTTTCAAAAAATTATTTTGCCTCTTTTTTTAGCTATTTTTTTTATTAAATAATGTTATTCAATACAACGAAGTCACCAACTTGAGCAAATCATTGAAATGATATGTTATTAACTATAATTTGTATTGACATCAAATTTTTCTCGCAAGATTAAGTAATAAATTGAGTCATCACTTAATCATTTATAGACTCAAATTAAAAAATTCTGCTTTTTTATGTGATTTTTCTGTGGCTTTTTTTACGACCAAAATTAAATGATGAAACCTTATAAAATGTATGCAAACAGATAAAATTTATTTTAATCGATAATTTGAGACTGGAAAAAAAAATTATTTGTCAATATAAGTTTATGATTTTTAAACATAAATATTTGATTGATATATTAAATGAAATTTATTCAATTAACAAGATAAAAAATTCAAGTTCAAAACATCTTTATTTAAATAAAAGTTATTTGAACGAAATAAAAATGAATTCGATTGAAAATGAAATAATAACTGGTTCGTTTGTATTAGAACATCGATATAAATATTAGACTATTTATAAAAGAGACTAAAAAATTACTTTTGTATTGAAGATGTTATATATATGTGAATAAATTAATAAATATAAGGCTTATAAATAAATTATATTTATAATTAAACCATATATTAATGATAATTAAATGTGCTTAGATGAATTGTATGCAAAAACAAACAGAACCATGCAGGTTCATCTAATTGGCTTCTTTAATTTGATGCAATGATTACCGATTCTTGTAATGCGAGACGCGCGTTCTCCACTTCTTCGTGATCATGATATTCGCTTTCAGTCTCCTTTTTTTAGTCAGAAAATGTCAATCATCGAGGCATTTTTTTCAAATTAAGTGATTCAGGTGGAGTAAAAGCATGAAATTAGAGGGAAAAAGGACTATTAATAAAACGATAGTATTTTTAATATAGAAAAATGTGTTCTGGAAAAATTAAGAAAGAATAGTTTGATCACATTAATTATATAGAAGATAGTCATATAAAAGAGTGTTATATTTAAATAACCAAATAGGTACGTTGTTGATTAGTTTTTAACGGGTACACAAGTAGACTATTTTCAATGTATGGCTTTTTTGAAATTTATTCGCTAAAGTTAATCTGTTCAAACACACGCAACAACTTTTAGGAGTAACAAAAATTTTGTAGTCACTATTTCAAGTAATAGACATGAGTATACACTTTTCTGCCTATCACATAACTTTTGACTGACAGCACATTGATACTCTTTCTTTTTTTTCGGAAAATTTTACATATAAAAAGTTAAATGTGTCAAGCTAAAAAATCTATGAAAATGGACATTACATAACATATAATAGTTTTTTTTTTATAGTTCAACTGTGATATATTACAAAATCACTAAAAGTAAATTTACAAACATTCGAAAATTCTGATCCAAAAAATTAAAAGACGGGCGAACGCCTGTTACTCAAAATGAAATTTTGAAGTTAAAGCAATAGATGTTATGAGGCATTTTATTTATTTTTTTTTTAATCTGTCATATCAAAAATTTTTCACACTAAATCATATTTAGCAAGTATCTTTAATTTCCAAAATGTATCATGTCAAAAGAAAAGCTTAATTCTTAAATTTATTAACTAATCAGTATTGCTAGCAAAATCAAAAAGATATAGCTATTTGTGTTCAAAAACAATTCGCATTTTTATTAAAACATAAAATGACAAATAAAATTACTTATAAGATGATTTGAATAAAGAAATATGATAATTATCGCATAAGCTTAATCATTTTTTTCACGGAAGAAATTAAAAAATCCTCTTTATAATCGCTAACATTTTTAAACTATGTTTTTAAAAAAAAAAAAATTTTTATAACATGAAATTCATATCAATTCATATCAAGTTAACCAGGTGTACTTTCAAATGTACTATAACATAAGTACCAAAATAATTGATTTTAAAATTGCTCTGAATAGTTGAAGATGTGTTACTAACAAATGAAATACACTTGATACCAAACAGCGAATAACTATTAGCTTGTTAATCTTAAAAGCAATCACTTGTTGTTAAATTTTTAGTTACAAATAAAAAAAAAAAAACCAATAAAAATTACTAATAAAAACGTAAAAAGTAGAAAAATATATTAATTTGATCAAAAGGTATTTATAGTTTTTATAATATGTGTTACATACTGCATTTGGGTCTTCTAAACAAATTATAGCTGATTTTTCAATGTAGTATATATTTGACTAATTTTCTCAATTTTTAATAATTTTACAAAGGTACTTTTAATCATCTACGTTTAGGCGACTCTGATGAGAATTCTATTTCCTTTAAGAATTATAAATTATGATATCTATTTGATTAAACACTTAAAAACTAATTTGAAAATATTGTTCAGGCTCATATTTCTGATAAATTATCTCTCTTATCAAGTTAATTCCAATTTGAAAAAATAAATTTTTTTTTCCTGTCAAAAACAATCCGATCTTTTTTAATTAATTAAATTAATATTTTATTTATAGATGCATAAACTTATTGGATCTGACCTATAATTCGAGTTGAAATATTTTAGAGTTTATATTTTGTGAGTTAGTTAATACGTTAATGTCATAAGATCTCTTTACAACATCAAAAGAAATCAAATAAAAAAAGAAAAATAAATTTTATCTCGTAAAAAAAACTGTATGGTAAGTTTTGTATTAAGCGTATAAAAATGAAAAATATTTATGAATTTCAAGATAATAAAAAATATAACGATAAATAATATCACATTGAAATCGAGAATAATTTAGGATAAAATTAGACAATTTTAAAGAAAAAATAATTTCAATGAAAATAAATAAATTAAAAAATAAAATTGGAATAAAATTTACCTGTAGCATAGTTTTAAGTTCTTCGTAGTAGGTGTTAAATTTTCGGTCAACTGCCTGTTTGGTTGCTATGCTTTCATTGAGAATTTCTATCTAAATAAACAAAAAAAAAAAAATAGACAAAAAAACATAAATATTTTTCATTAAGCAATAATAGTAAAGATGAAAAATTTTGAAAATAATATTTTCATTTAAAAACTAAAGTCAATAAAAATTTATTCACTGAAACCTAAAGTTACTTACAGCTTTCGCCGCTTCGTACGTCTTATTATCTTCTTTTAATTTTTCTATTCTTGCTTTATCATTTTCAATCTCTTTGACATAATAATCTCGTTCTTTAGCAAGTCTGATGAAAAAAGAATTTAGTGATATTTCAGAGAAAATCAAAAATAGCAGCAAACAAAAAATTTTCACGCGAAAAAATAGAAGCTAGATTTGAAACTCAAATAAATAATTGCAGACACATTTATATCGTATTTAAAAAAAAAACAAACTATTAATTTGCAAGAATAATGATCGGAGATCATGAATTCAAACAATACGGAAGTCGAATAAAAATCTTTATCATTTTCAGTTATTCACTAATGTAAATACAAAAATAAGGTTTAGTCAAAAAAAAACTTGAATACACTTGAATTTCTGGAAAAAAAATTATATAAAAATCGCAATTTATATTATTTACAATCATATAATAAATGGTAAATTGTTGAAAAGATCATAGATCTAAAGATTTAGCATTTTTTATTTACATTCAAATATTAGAATGATAGATATCTTTTGTAGAAATATTTGATGAAACTATTGGCAATTAAATAATTTAAGAGTTCATGATTAGAACTTCTATGGCTAATTAAGTAATAAATCTTACAAAAAAAGTTTTCTGAAATTCCTATTTAAATCGCTTTAAAAATAATATTCTTTATCAAAAAAAAATTTTCTCGAAAATTTAAAAAGCCTACAAAATTATCGTCACAGAATTTTAATAAATGATTGATTGAGAAAAATCCCTTTAATAAACTTTATTCATTGATTTTGTTTATTGATCTATTCTAAGATTCATACAATATTTAAAATTAAATCATATTAACCATTTATTTTTAATACACACAACAGAATTTTATAAAAGTTTCAAAAAATTTAAATTACTTGCCTTTTAAGAGATTCTGATTTCAATTTAAGCTGTCTGAGCACTTGTTTTTCCATTTTTTTTTTGTTTGACTTTAGGATTAAGAATTATTCTTTTCTTTGCAATCAGAAATGACGTTTTTTATATTAACTGACCAATTTTAAACATATGTAAAACAAATTAACGATTGGGTTCAGTAAATTACCTAAAAAAAACGAGATAATGCAATGCAATCTACAGGTCAATAATCGAATCAACAAATAATCGCGCAATCATTTGAACCGTAACACTTTCAACCAGATACTGCCGAAATTACTCATGACGTGCATAATAGTCAGAATTGTAATCTATACGTTTTATTATCGAAAAAATTTCTAAGAGTATAATCGAATCAAGAAAATATTTATTAATTTAACAAAAAGAAAAATATAATTTACTTTAATATACACTTTAAGGCGAATAGTTTTCATAAAATTATTCAAAATTAGGCTGAAGTTTCAGATGGTTGTTTAAATTTTTGCTGTTTCGAATCGAATGGCTCTTTAATTTTAGACTCTACATTCTTAAGATAGTTTTCTATTTCGTCTATTTCAGATTTTTCATTAACAATTACAGAATTATTTGAAATATCTTTATTTTGGAGGTAAGGTGTTTTTAATAATTTCACTAATCTACCTTCAGATTCACACAAAGTTGAGTCGGTATCCATACCAATAAAACGTGCTGTAAGTTCCCAATCAAGTATCTTGACTAAAACCTAAATAGATGATTAAAAAAGATAAAAGATTTTAAATTTTACAGAATATAGATCAATAAATAATTTAGAAGACTAACTTTTGCGCCGCGAACATAAGCTTCTTTATTTTTTTCCGGTTTATTTGTAATAAAAGGAAATTTTCCGCCATAATCAATAAAAATTGTTTGATTGACCACATGTGTTATAATACCTGAAGTTAAGAAACCATTCTTTATAAAACCTTTTTGAACTAGATCTGAATGACGAAATAATTTTGTGAATTTCAAATCGTCCACAGATTCTGCTGAATTTTCTAATATTGAACGTGATTCATCTTTTTTTAATTTATTTGAATCTGATTTTGTATCTTTAACTACATTTAAAAATCTATCCAAGCCTGGCTTATCAGATCCACTTTGCGTTGTGCAAAAACGTTGATTTAGTCTGTTTAAATTAAAAAAAATTCTAAAATACAACATTGCAATTATTTATTCAATAATTAATTAAAAAACAGTAAAATAATGATGTTGATTTTTTGAAGCAAGTTTATTTATATTACACAAAGCGACATCTATACTCGTTAAATTTTTGCAAACTCGATCATTCATTTATCTAGTTATGATTAAAAGTTTGTTAGTATGTGTTAAACATATATCATATATTTTTTATATTATACCTCATATTTTTAGTCATGAATGTAAAAATTTAATATTACCTATCAAATAAATAAATTTTTGAAACCGGATCTTATAATTTAATTAATGATAATTCTTCTCATTTTTAGAAAAAAAATCAAAATATTTTTATATTATAAAAATAAGATATTTTTTTAAACACAGTAAGAATGACCTTTCAAAGGTTAGATTGAGTTGATATCATTTGAAATATGATATAAAAATTTTTTTAATTAAACATCTTTTCAATTTGTTGAGCACAAAATATGGTCGCACTAGCATCGTTTGTCTCTAAAGATGTATTCAAAAATGCATGACTTATATCAGGTATAACATCGACTAAATTAGAAGATGAATAAAGAGCGAATATTTAAATCTTAATAAAATGGATGAAAATTATATATAATCAATAAAAAAGATTCATACTCTTTAATGGACCCTTCCAAATTTTGGCTAATGTTATGGATTCATCGAGAAATGTACAATATTCAGCAGCAATCAAATGTATGGGTACATCATTTAGTGTTTCGAACTTATCATAGTATAATGAAGTTATATAAGGTGAGGGTAAATATTTAGCAAAAAATTCAACTCGTTCTTTGAAAATTTCACGCGGACAATCAAACCAAGCTTTCTGATCTAAAAAATAGAAAAAAAAAATTAACACGAAATCATTTTAATCTCGAATGAAATGGAATACCAAGAGACGGAAAAAAGAAAAGTTTAAGTTCTTCAAAAGTTGTATTTGGTTTCAAATTTGGTAAAAAGCCTAGTACTGCATGTAGAATTATCATTTGAACTCCCAGAGAAACTATTCCGTCGAATACACTTTAAAAGATAAATGGTTAACGTGAAAGGAATTATATGATTTGAAAAAAATTATTCCAAATTACCTTAATATTCTTGATGGACAAAGTGCCGTACTGATAAGAAATACTGAGTAAATTGGCATTAATCCATTCGGCATTTGAATTTCAATTTTGAATTTTGATTTATAATCGGTTCGTAGATCATTCAAAACCAATGAAACACCAAGGCATAAATTGCCGCCTGCACTATCTCCCACAATCACAATAGTTTTAGGATAAAATTTAAGTATTGATTTAACATCTTTTATAGGTGCCTTTCTTAACCATATGTAAACATCGAAACAATCTTGTAATGCGATCGGAAATGGTCGTTTGACCCTATAATTAACTGTTAATATAGGCAATTTATTAAAATTAACCCATCTTCTTAGAACAATTTCATAAGAGTCACATCCTTGACTCATAAAACCTCCACCATGAAAATGCAAAACTAATCGTTCCGATTTTGTTAAATCAACATTTTGAGGGCTAATATAGTTTGTTTGAATTTTTCGTTCATTATTGAAAATTATTTGATCTTTATTGTTAATTGTAAGTCTTTCAACAGGTGATGAATTGATTTGAATTGTTTTTTGAGAAGGAACAAGCACTTTAATTGAATTTGTCTGACTTTTACGGGTAAGGTATTTTATGATGATTAATGCAATCCAATGATCAGAAAGATCCCAAACAGAGAATGGAAAAGTAATTGTTGGCCATCTCAAGAATTTATTATACATTTCGTTTCGGTACGTTTTATCGAATATAAGTCGAAAATATTGATAAAGATGTGCACGTAAAAAAGGAAGGACATTTTTAAAAATTATAAAAAATAAAGCTGTTTCCTTATTGATCCAACACATCGCATAATCACGAAAAATTACCTCACGATTCTTAGTCGTTGGCTGATAAATTCCTTCGTAAATCGAATCAAATATAGTCGTTAAATTAGGCGTAAATAATGGCATAGAATAAAAATTTTGACCATTCGCTGTCTGACTGAAAGAATCATTTATTTTTTTAGAAATGTTATTTAATCTAATATCAGATAAACTTTCGATCAAATTATTATTGATTATATTATTATTAAAATCTCGCTTAGTGATTATAAGTTTTTGATACATTTTTAATTTACTGCAAAATTCTGGGTATTCAAGCAACATTCGTTTATGAGATCTCTCCTTTTCTTCGCTATCAAGATTCGTATCGTCAATTAAATTGTTTGCTATTTCAATAAATCTCATTATTAAATTTAAAACTGGATTGAAATTTTCAAATGCTTTTTTTTTTTTCATTGAATCACTTTGAAGCAAATCATTTTCTATACGGGCCATAATTCGAAATATCAATTTAAAAATACTAAAGTATCCGTTTGCTCTGATATAACCGCAACTAGATTTATCAGCGAAATCATATATTTTAGTCAATTGGTACTTCATTTTATCATAATTTTTAAACACATGCTTATCATAACCTAACAAGATCATTTTTTGTTTAAGACGATCTAATAGTTGTATCAATGTATCACATTCTATAGGTTCATAATCAAAAGCATATGTTGATTTGTTGGGCATTTTTCTAAATGGTCTTCTGACGATTTTTCTTATTTGCAAATAACTTCTTGTTATCAAAAAGATAAGAAAAATGAATAATAAAATAATAAATAGCATTTTTTCTCTAACATTCTTTTAATTTCACTTTGATTAGACTTTTTTGAAATACACGGTTTAGAAAAACAGTTAAATATTTAGCTAGTGAAATTTAAATAGTTTTCAATTTAATTTAATAATTCGGTATTCACAATTAAAATTACATAACGAGATTTTGTTTACATTTTGCAAATAAGTTTAAATGTATTGCGCACTCTGACATTATAATCATAATTTTAGCAGTGTTTTCAATAAAATGCATATGTTAATTACAGGTAAGATTTGAGATTTTTTGATTCAAATGCATTTTATCATTTTTTTTCCTGATGCTCATATATTCAGGCTAAAATTTAACAAATAATTCAATTAATTATGATTTGATAGTGTTATACGCATAAGTGATCCTGATTATTGTAGATTATAAAATTATGATTGATATAAACTAGTTGACTACATTGCCTTAAGTTATAAAAATAATTGCTCATGCGTTTGAGGAGTTCTGTGCTTAAAATTTCCTTCAATATTTTCAACACTTTAGACTCCTAAGCACATAATTATCACAATATTCCACAGAAAATTCCAGCAAGAAAACGATTTTTAATTTCTAATCAATATGTGATGCAAAAAAATATATACTTTAGGATATATGAGTATCTTAGTCAAGGATTGAATAAAAAGAATAGTTAAATCATTATTGATTATTCATGACATTTTAATCTTTTAAAAATAAATAAATATTTAAACAAACACATAAAAAATTTAATTGGCAATTGAATGATTAATCTCACAAAAAATGTTTATTTGAATTTTTAGTCTCAAAAGATATTAAATAGTAATTCAAACAAAATAAAAAATGAATTTCCTTAATTGCACCTGGTAAAAAAATTTTTCCTAACTTTTTGGTAAATATTTTAAAAATATTCGAAAAAATTTGTATTTTCATTTCACACAAAAAAAGGAAATAAAAATATGGTGTCATTTTATGAAAACATTTTATAATATTTTGTTGAGTCAATTAATTTAATTAATTAATATTTACTTTCAATTAAAATTAAATCTATCATAAAACAAAGAAAAGTAAAAGAAAAGTTTCTTATTTGTTACAACTTTTATCTTTTATCTTCAAATAAACTTTTAAAATTAATTTTTTCAATTTTGTGATAAAAAAATAAGAAAAAAAAAATTATCAAAAGTTTTCGCAACTTTTAGATTTAAGCCGTTTCGAAATATTATTAATTTACTCGCAGAACAAATAAACATACAGTAAACTCATTATATTCAACTTATAATTAAGTGAGTATCAAGATAAAAATGATACAGCACAAAATTCTAAAAATTTAACTTGTAATTATTGAATGGAATTCAAAGTTTAAACTTCAAATTGAATTTTTTTAGACAAAATTGAAATGGTACAATTTTAAGACTAGTATTTACATTTGTTTTTTCTTTACGAATAAAATTAAAAAAAAAGAGGACTAAATCAAAAAGAAATTATTAATTTTAAAAGCATCAATTATGTAAATTCGAGAAAAAATTAGACTTTCAACAAATTTTGGTTGAAATTTATTACGCGAATAAAAGTCTAAAATTAATATTATTTTGAATAATTTATTTTGCAATTTAAATGAATAAATATATGCAATATTTACATTCAATTTATATATTAAGAATTTAAATAATATTATATCGATAAATTATGAAAGCGAATACATTTTAAGTTTTTCTTTGGATTAGCAATCATTGTATTTTTAGTTTGTTTCTTGAAATTGTTGTAAGGTCACTTTATTTCAAATTCAAATTTTTATTTTAAAGAAAAGATAAATAAAAATTTGAAAGTCTTTTTTTTGACGATGAAATTTTCAAATGAAATATACATTTACAATATAATTATTCCATCGTAAGAAACATTTTACAAATGAAAAATATATGCCTGAAACATTTCTCAATATTATATCCTGTTGGGATCTAATTTAGATAAACAATTTAAAATAAAATCTAGAAAAATCTCAAAAATAAACGAAGGTAAACATATTATTTGCAAATGATTGATTGCTTCTTAGTCTATAGAATCTATAGAATGTCGCAAAAACGATAATTTTTAAATATACTATTTGTATTAAACCAACAAAGTTGAGTTATTAACACTTTTTGTCTATTGTTCATTATATTAATTAAGGTGAAATCCGATGCCCTCTCTAATTGCTGAAAGCAATCGTTCTCTCATAATTTCTTCACTTGAATAATCCGGTAGCTTTAAATAATGAGCACAAGTATTAACAGATGGAAATGAACTATCATTCGAATCAACTTTTCGAACTATAGTCAATCTCGGATGTAGACATCTCAGACCACCAGGAGGTAAACTACTACACCCGGTAGCAAATTGTAAAAATGCCTTGCGTTCTTTGCCAGTCATTCCATCGAGCACATTAACGAAACGTTTAAATCCAATACTATTGGCGATTGTAAAAAATAATTCATTTATCAGAAGTTTAATTTTACTAGAAATTAAATTACAAATAATAAAATATAATCAATTACCTTTCTTTAGTGAAACCGAGCTTTGGTTCTGTATATGCAATTATATCTTCTTTTGTCCATCTTGGAGACTGGTCACCACATAGCATAAGCTTAATCTCTTCTGGTGTAAAAGGCAATAATTTTTCAATTGGAAATACTTTATTAAAACCAGCTAATTAAGAAAATAAATTTAATTATTTTCATTCAATGAAAAGTAAAATATGAAAAATTTTTATTCACCTCTAAAAGCATTCATTTGTTTACGAATTCCAGTATGTAAACAAAAATCTATAAGTAATTCATAATATTCCTCAAAATTTGACATGTTTACATCTTCAAGTTCACCATTTACTTTCAAATTCACAGCGTCAATTTCGTAAACTTTAGAACTAGGTAAATACTGAAAAGTAAGACCAAGGTCTTGAAGATGTACTTGATTTTCGTTTATTGGTATGTACAAATTATTAATTTGATTTCGTTTTTCACTTAAAGAAAGACTCGAGTCGAGAAGTATCTTTTGTTTAGATATGAAAAGCTCTTTTAATTGATTAAGAAATTTGCCTTGATTTGGAAATAATTCATAAAAATCATATTCACTAAGCATTTCTTTGATCCAGGACTGTTCGTTGGTAGCATTGTTATTTAATTTTAGCTTTGCCTCTTTTAGAACCAAATCATTTGATTCGATTAATTTTTCGTTGTTTGAAATAAGTAGTTCAGTTTCTAGATTGCAAATTGACATACTTGTAACTAAACATTGATCATCTTCAGCTTGATCTACACTTTTTGATTTATGATATGGGAAATGCGAAAAAAGTTTCAAAAATTGTAATGATAATGGCAAATCAATAAGTCGATTATCTTGAAATGCTTTTGCCATATAAATGCCTAAAAATTCAAATAATTCACATATTTCATTCATGTCTTTGTGATCTTGATTAAGTGGAGCCGGAAATAAGCCAGCTTGGTGATTCACATAATAATTAGGATGTTGCTCAAATACATTCGGTAAATTATCATAGTTCATGATCAGAACATCATCGCATAGCCACATTTTCAAATCTTTTCGCTGCAATTCGCCAGCAACTAATGCATAGAATTCAAGTGTTGGTCCAAGACCAGTTCCTTCTTCATCTTTGAATTCAACTTCTAGAATACTTTTTTTATTTGATGTCACTCGCATTACTTCGCGAGCCCAGGCCAATAAATTATTCTTTCGTGGAACTCTGACACGTTCATGAATCAATCGCCCTAAACGAAATTCATGTGGATCTCGATTAGGAGAAACACGTTCAAGAACTAAATCACGTTGATTCTGTAGCCAAACAATAGATCTAGATGTACCAAAAGCTGAACTTTGGAAAAATATTTCTCGAATTTGAAATGGAAAGAGCATAGGATAATTGTGCATCATTTTTTCACACCATTCCGGATAGGAGGCCGAGGCAAGTACAAGTGGATCTTGTATTTGTCGCATCAATTTATTGCTTATTTTCTTACTAATATACTCTTCATTTTCTAATGAATCAGATACCTCATTAATCTGCATGCTGTTAGTTATACTTTTTAATATGTTTCGCTTGCTGAATTTAATTGATTGTGTATAAATCAATTTGAGCAGTGTTAGTACATCATTAAATGGCTTTTGTTCAACTAAACAATCAGCATTAAGAAGTTCTTCCACTTCATTTTTATCTGATTTACTGCGAATGATTGCTTTGTGAATCGGTATATTACGATCCATATCTTCAATTTCATCTTGTCTTATTTCCCGATAAACTATCGTATAGACGTGATCCCAAATGCGTCTCAATTTTCTTTCTTGTTTGTTATCATTATTTAATGCCTGATTCAAGTATTGAAGAGCTGAAAAAACAGTCCATGAAGGATTGGTAAGATCAATTTCGATTTCTTTGTTTGTAAACGAGTCGATCAATTTGAAGGAAAGCTGTATTCTTGGGGATTGATTTTTTGCACTGTTATTCATTAAATCTCTGCGTTTTCGCATAAAATTTGAATGATCACTTGGCTCTTGAATTTCCAGATCAACAGTTTGATTTAAATTTGTACGACCAGGCCTACCATCAAATGCAGGTATTAGTTCAGAATAATTTCGTTTTAATACATAATCATCGTCCCAAGAATTTTTGCGCTTGTTTTTTTGTAATTCATAACTACTGTTATTCTCATCAATTACATTCACATAATCGTATTCTTTATCTTCTAAATCATCCTCATCATTCGCATTTAGTTCATCTTCAATACTTGACAATAAACTTGTTGAACAATTTGCAAACATTCCATTATCTGATGAAGTAGGTAAAGTAAGGCCTAAACTATCTGCAATGTTATGTCTCAAATCGTCATTATTCAAATTTCTCTCATCAGAAGATATGTCTGAAAAACTTTGAGGGTTTGAGAGTAATTGATTTTGCAATATATCAGAATAATTGTCTGTGCTGGCAAGTTCACCGAACAATTCCGCAATCAATTCGAAATTAGATGCAAATGCTAATCTAACGATACTGTACAATTGGTTGTAATTATTTATAGAATTGTTTATTTTGTTGTTTGATAATCTTCTTGACAATAAATCAAATGCTTCTTTCATATTAATAGTTGTCAATTCACTTTCATTGTTGGTCAATAAATTATTATTTATATATAAATTAGAAACTGATCCGCTCATTACATTCTCTTTGCTGTTTTCCTCTTTATCACTTATACTATTTTTCATTGAATCATTTTCATTGTTATTTATTGATTCGACTATTTGATCAACTTTGTTTGTAGCAAGTACATTGGACAAATCATTAGATAATTTTGATTTTAAACTTAAAGATGTGCTCTCAGTTCTATTGCTTACATTGGTTCTTTCTTTCAACACAGTTAGATTTTCTTCAAGATTTTTATGAAATGAACCTTTCTCTGTAACAAAATTATTATTTGATGATGCATAAACTAGATTATTGTTCTCATTTTTTTGTTTTTGCGTACAAGATAAATTAGTACTAATAAATCTACATGAATAATTACGATCTGTTTCACTTGATAAAATTTCATATTTTGTGCAAATAAAATTATCTTTTGCTTTTTCCGTAACTTTTTTTAGATTTACTTCGGATAATGTCTGTTTCGTACAGGCGATCGTTAATCTATTTAAATTTTTTTCAACTAAATTTGACGTTGAACTACTTTTTCTATTTGAATGAAATGAGTTTACTAGATTACTTTTTGTATTTGAATTTGTTGTAGATATATCGACAATTTGATTATTAAATGGAGAAAATGCACTTGATTTCAAAATATTTTTGTGTAAATTTTCCGGATTATAATTTGGTGATAATTTCAGATCGTATTTACCTTCAGAACCCATTCTATAACTATTTGATAATCCATTTTTATCCCATACAACGTCGACCCATCCATTGTTGATTGCATTTATAATTGTACCTTCTGCATTCGCATCTTGCGAATTCCATTTCCAATCTATAAAATAATAAGAAAAAAATTACATTATTTTCCTTGAATTCATGAAATGTATTAAAAAACTTGCCTGGACCTCTTACTACACGAGCATTTGGTTGAATATTTTTCAATTGTGCTTTTACTAATTTTCTTTGTTTTCTTAAATTTAATTCTGATTCTCTTGTTGACTTTCCTAAATCATCGCACACACCAACAACTGTACCATACAATTCGAAACCAGATATTGACATGTAATAAAATTGATCAGACGAATTTTTGCCCATTTGCTGAATGCGAACATATCGCCATCCTTGACTACAGATAAGATTTGAATATTTATAATTGATAGTCCAAGTTGCTGTTGAACCAGCTTCATTCGATAATGATTGATCATTTTGGTGATTCAATAAAGTAATGAATTGTTCACCGTCTTGGCTAACTTGAAATTGCCAATTTCTTAAAGCACTCTTCTCATAGCCTTTTGAATGTCTTAATGTATAAGCGCTAGGTATAACCCAGAGGCCTAAATCAATAGTAAAGTTTGCTCTTTTATCATTACCAGTATGACAATTTAAGGCATTGACATTACGAGACAAAATGTCTTTCAATCTACCATAGGGTAAATTTTCATTAGATGTTACATGAACTAAATTTGCCGATTGAGGATTGACCCATTGCGCACATTTTCGATCATTTGTACCAATAAAATAAAGAATACCATTCTCGTCAAAATCGTACTGATAATTAAATTCAAGTTTTGTATTTTTTTGTTTTAATTTCTTCACAAAACTAAATGTTGACCTATCATAATCATACCATTGTTTGGCCACCATTTTGAATAGATACTTTTCAAGCTGACCCACAGTAGTTAGTGGTTCCATTTTCATATTTCTACCTGTACGATCTATTAATGAATTTTGACCTTTAGTTCGTTCTAATTTAAATCGTAACTTTTTAGTTAATACTTGTAGACCATAAGATGATGAATAAGGCATATCATAAAAATAAAGAGGTAGTTTTTCAATTGATTCTAAAACAGAAATCAATTTCTTAATCAATAATCCTGATCTTGTTTTCGAATGGAAAACCTCTCGAAACATTTCAATACCTTTCTTTCTCAATGCATCATGATTTGTAATATCATAAACAAACTGTTTTTTACTTTTGTATATATCAGGTTGAAGTAGTTTAATTAAAGCTTGAATAAGACCAGAAGTCAAGAGCTCGTATGATGAGATCGAATATTCAGAACTTTTATCAAGAAGCTCAAAAAGTTCATTAAGTGCTGTATATAAATTATCTAACCATTCTCTATTGGTTTCGAATTGCATATTACACGCTCGTTCAATTGATGTTATAATTGAATTAAGTTTCGTTATCGTTTTACGTGGATGCTGTTGAGCCGAATGAAAATAAGACTCATAGATATCTTTAGCTAGATTTCTAATTTTAATTTTTAAAGCTTGAGTCTTTATTTTTACTTTTTTATTTTTTCTAGCCGGCCAACCATTGTTAAAATCGTTATTAAGTGAACTCTCAGCATTGAACGCGTGTTTAGTACCTCGATTACTTTCAAACAGAAATCCATTTAAATCTTCTTTCAAAATAGTACACTGAGCTGTGGTTTCAATGTTATTGATCAAAAGTTCACCGTCTTTTTTACATTTCAAATTCCAATTTCCGACTGTATGACTATTTATTGAACTTGAAGTCAAAATACTTTGACTAGTCATTGACGGACGAATTTGGTTACGAGCACGATGCAATTTCTCCAGCAATTCATTTCTATCTTCAGAACTTTCGTTTCCACCTTCTGGACTTCCAGATGAGTACATTGTAGCTAATTTTCCGTCCAAAACAAAGCGAAACCAACCATTGCTACCATTCGACAATTCAAGAATCACATAATCAGACCAAAGATACAAACAATCTTTACTGCGTACAAGGTTCCAATCACGCCAATAATATGGTCTATTCACTTGCATCTCTTTGCAATCTTCAGTAAAGCCGTCTTCGTCGACATCTTGATCATCATTGGTTAAATAGATTGATTTTTTTGATTCATTTTCTTTTCTCAAGTTGTTGTTTAATTCATTAATATTTGCAATTCTTTGTATTTTATTAAATACTCCTAATCGGGTAAAATGATCTAGAAACAAATTAAATTCTTTGTCCATAAGATTTTGAATCATTTGTAATGCAAACAAAATACATTCATCATCTTCTTCTTCACCATCTGAAAAACAATTTGAAATCACTTCAACGACTTGCAAGAAAATTAAATTCGAATTGGTATTTATTTCAATTAATTGCTCTTTATTTGTGTAGAATATTATCTTCCGAATTAAACTCAGACTTTGCTTTTTAACTTGCCGGATCATGGAATTTTGATAAGTGTTGCAAAAAATAGGCAATAATTTCCTAATATAATCATTTGCCAATTCTGGTTCTTTAAGAGCAATAATTGTCATGTTTACTTCTTTAGACGAATCTTGGCCTAATAAATAATTTATTTTCTTTTTGCTATTTGGTTCGTTGTGATTCAGAAATTCACTTTCCGAACTTGACATCCATGCAGCAGGCGATTGTAGGAGATTTGCAACCTCACGATGGCCTTCATCGTTTCGTTCTCGTGCTTTGTCCAGAGCAGTTTTGCCATCTTCATCTCTCAAATCCGGATTTGCACCATACCTCAAAAGTGTTTTAACAATATTTGGTCTACCGAAACAAGCTGCGTAATGAAGTGATGATGATCTTTGACCTTTGTTTACATCAGCACCCTGTTCGCAAAGAAATTCCACCATTTCTAGCGTTCCAAACTAAAGTAAGAATAAGTTTTAGTGATATTTTTTGAAAATCACATATATACATACCGCTGCAGACCAATTTGTTAATGTTTGGCCTACCTCATCTGTCCAATTCGCATCGATATTACATGAAACAATTGATTCAATAAGAGCATCAGTATCTTTCGAACGTATGAATTCAATAAGCTGGCGATGCGTATTTTCGCCAACATTTATTCGACCAAATGAATTTAATTTAGTAGTAGATGAGTTTGCAGATGTAGATGATTTTATTAGAAATGTTCTACCTTCAAAAATGAGAAGAATCAATAAGTCGACAAGGCGCATAGTATCAAGAATGCAGCGTTCATCCCCATGTAAAGCTGATTCTATTGCTTCAGGCAATCGTAAATGGAGAAGAGTGTTAGTAATTGATGGAGATCCGCGACAAAGAGTTGATAGAAGGCTAAGAACAATACTGATACTTTGAACTGTTTTTGGTTCATTGCAAATTACCGTATGAGTGACTAAACGTGAAATTGAGTTGAGTTTATTTATTGAATTGTTCGAATTATGATTAATATTCACAGTTGTGCTTGATAAATGATTTAATGGTGAATGATGAAGATTTGATGTAGAATGACTATTTGTGTGTACATTGTTCAATCGAACCAATAATTGAGGTATAAGATCTTGTGTAGCTAAAGGAGCCGGATCAATGTTGCGTCTCGTATATCTATCGGCTAGACTAGCAAAGCATCTTAGTGCACCATCTGAAATATCCTGATCAGCATTTTTCAATAAATTGGACAATGATTCTACACAATTTTCGATTGATGGATCGTTTGGTTCGACTTTCGAGCAAAGACGCGACACTACATTCATCGCCGACTGAAGTGTATCTTTATGTACACGGTATCCATTAAATGTTTCATCTTTAATTTCCTTAATGAAAGCAAATACTGAATTAAGGCCACCGGCTTCAAACACCGCACTTGTTTCTCTAGTCACAATAAGCTCTAAAACTTTGATGATCTGCTCAGCTAAATCTAGACTACATTTTGAACTTTTATCATTCAAAATCAATTTTTTGCAAATAGCCTTTAATGTCCCATCAACAGCGACGATTTTTTTAGTACAATCTGCCGATACATCCAAATAGTATGTCAGTGCTCTGGCGGTCACTTCAAGTACATTATCAGGTGTCTCCTGATCGAGGAATATTTTACAAAGCGCAGGTAAGAAATTGCGTGGTGAACAACTGTAATTTTGAAAAAAAAAAAAAAGTGCTTTTATTAAAAAAAAATGATCTATTTAAAATAGAAAACGATTCTGTTTATTATGAAATACTAAATAAATAGACAAAATTTTAAAAATAATGAAAAGAAATACATACATTTCAAAGCAACGGTCCACATTATCTGACATAAGTAATAACATGCAAAGTTGTTCAAGTGCAATTAGTTGCATATCTCGTTCATCACCCTGCTTGATACTTAGCCATTCTAAGAGGGTATCTGGATCAGCATCGGCCATCTTTATAAAGTTTTAAAATTTGAAAAAATTTCAAAAATTTAATGTATGTTTTGCCGATTATTTCTTAAATCGCAACTTGTTTGCATATGTCTTCAAAAATAAAGTATGTAGAATCAGATTGAAAAAATTTTTATATACAAGTTTGAAAATTTAAAAAAAATTCTTCAGAATTTTCCTCAAAGAAGCTTTTTCTGAATTTTTCAGTAAGGGCATATAGAAAGTTGATAAATATTCGAAATCAATATGAATAATTTATCAATATTGGTGATTTCGAAGTTAAAGAAATATTAAAATTATAATTTTCGATGGGGGCAATTTGTTGAAAAATATTTAAATATTGATTGAATTGTTCAAAAACAAAAATATCAAAAAATTATTAATTGATGAGTGGTGTTCATAATTAATTCATTATGTCAAATAGTTTTGTCCAATAATATAAACCGAATAAATATGCAGAATCAGACAACACGGTAGAAAAAAATGCAATATTTGATCCAAGATATTTGAAAAAAAAAAAATTATTATTAGATTAAATTTTAGCAAAAATAATAAATCATGATTGAAATCAGTAAGTAGTACAATTCAATGAAAAAAATATTTCCGATAAAAGTTTTGAAAAATGGTTAAGTTAAAGTATTTGAAGAAATTCAATAAAATTTTTAAAGAAAAACAATAATCTTTAATAATGATTTTAAAATCTATAACAAAAAATAACAAGATAACAAATTAACGAAAAATTTCTCTTTTCAAATAAAATTTTTATAACCAATGATTGATTAAAGAAAAGTGATAAATTTCAAAAATTTATGATTGAAAAAAACCTACGTTGGTTTTTTTCGAATATTCTAACTTGTTTGCCTGTTACCACACAAAAAAATTATCTAAATTTATAAATTTTACTTCACAATTATATTAATTAGGTTTATAAATATGTATATTTTTTTTTTCAAATTTAAGATGCTTTGATAAATATGTTTATAATTACAATTTAAGATTTAAAGATAAATTTTTTCATAGGTTTTGAAAAAAATTTTAGCCTTCAAATAATCATAAATAATATGTAAATGATTTGCAATAAATAACAAATTTAATTTTTATAGGCAAAAAAAATGATTGCATTTATTTTGAAAATTAATCAATCATATGACTATTTAAAAAATTTTTTAGAAAAATTTATTTAAATTCGGACGCACTAATCAAAAATTTATATGCGAATTTTTTTTTTCACTTAAAATTTAAGATTAAAAAATGAAACTTATTATAAAGAATGAAACAAAGTAAACTTACCGAAAATTTTTTTCAATTAAATTATTGATAATCAAATAAAAAACTATTTTATCATTGGTCTAATACAAATAATAGATATTACCAAAATCAATTTGTAAATAATCACATTTTATTTGTACGATTCCAGAACATTTCAAAAATAACATTTTTATCAATGATTGATACTTATTTACTTATAAATTTCGAATACTTAATAAATCTAAAGAAATGAAAGCTTTGAAGTTTTGAAAAAAAATTTTCGCTCCAATTTTTTATAAAAATATTTGTGAAGCAAGTATACTTGTTTAGTGTGGTAAGGCCTTTTAAATTTTATATGAAATTTGAAAAATTTGCTTGATTATTTCGAAATAATGAAATTTTCTTAAATATCTATTGATTAAAATATATCACTTATTTTTTCTTTTTTTATTTCACTGAAAAATTTAAAAAAATTCATTATCAAAAAAAATCATTGTAAAATTTGATTCTTAAAATATTCACTTTTGAAGTAGCTAAAAATAATTTATCAAAACTAAATTAAATAATAATTATTTAAAAAAATTAATATTTAAAAATAACACACTCTACAAACTAAAAATAGCTGGGTTGAAAGAATCGCATAAAAATGTCTCGAAATAATATCAAAAAGATCTTCTGAAAATAATAAAATAAGAGTCGAATTTCTAAATTTACAGAAGAAAAAACAGAGATCATTTGGCGAATTAGAGCGCATTTAGAGTAAAGGTTTAGATGATCGAAAAATTAAAAAGCATGAAATTGAGGGAAACGGGGAGAACCAAGTCAAATAATGATATGAAAATGTCTTAGACAGACGTTTTTATTGCGTACCTACTTATGTAATCCTTCCATGTTCGATTGTTGATCTAAGTGTAATAAATTGATAAATTAAGTGTGGAGTTAGTATTTGCAAAATATTAATCATTTGGGTAATCACTTAAGTTTATTTTAAGAGATTAGAGTATGAATCTTTTTGATTCTTTGTTTTTTCTTTAAGATAACACATAATGTTTATAAGCACAAAAGAGAATATTTGACTTTATACAGGTTATGCGACTAAATTGTACGTATATTTACTCATTTCTCAATATTCAGAATCTAAACATACACGCACACACACTTTGACTTACACAAAAAAAAATACTAAATCGTATTTTTAATTTACTCAACTTGTGCGCAGAACATTCAATGATTACTAATAGAACATCTTCTATTTGACTTGCCATGCATATATGACATACATTTTTTTTTGTACACTATAAAAATTGTGCTTCCGAAATTCATATTTTTTCGCCTCATTAATACACTAAATCAAATTTGTATTTTTCTTTTTTTAGATTATGTGCCAGAGCTATTAAAAATAATTAAAATATATTAAAAATATATTTTTCAAAAGAGAGAGCATCCTCTATTGATTTACTTGAAATTGCATATTAGAAAAGTATTTATATCACGTCAGAATTTGTATGCAAAATCAAATCATATTTTTCTACTATGTGAACATTTTGTAGTGAAATTAAATGACTACACTATTTTCACACTCGTCGACAGAAAAAAATTGTTTATCATTTAAATAACGTGATAGCTGTGTCTCATGTTTAGAAATTAATTGTGAATTTTAGATACTCTTCTAATGATTGACGTTTTTCTAATTTACATAATTTGAAAAAAAAAATCAATATGTCTATTATAAGAAATAAGACGAATGCATTTTTAAATATTCGAAATTTTGCAGGCAAGTTGAAATATATTCAAATATTTGAAAAAAAAAAAAATCCAGTTCAATTTTTTTCAAGTAAATTTTCACTAATACATTAACTTGATTTTCTATGATATACCAAATGATTAAACAAATAAATAGGTGTTTTGATGCAAGTTAAAAACATAACAGAACGTAAACCAAATTTGAGAAAACCAAAGGATCCAGATTTTAATAAAAAAGTTTTATTAACATTAATTGAACCATTTTACGAGAAAGATAGGAGACCAGATTCTGAAAAATGTAAAGAAAGGATGGAAAAAGAAAATTATGTGCCACATCCATATATCAAAATGTTGTCGGAAGATTGTGCCAAAGATCTTAAATCAAAATATATTTATCTTTTTCATTTGAATTTTTTATCAAATAATGATTTTAATGAATTACGTAAAAATTTTCTTAGAGAAAATATTTATTTACGAAACTATTCAACAGAAGTGATAAAACTTGCAATCGAACAGAGTCGACTATTTAATCTGTATCAATTTTTTAGACATTATGGATGCTTTGCTATAAGTCCAGTAGAAAAAATGAATAATATTGTAAAATTATGTAAGGCAAACAATAAAATTATATTGATGGGCGCTGTGATTGATGATCGAATTTTAAATCTTAAACAATTAGAAGAATACAATAAGTATGGTGGTATCGATGCAGTACGTTCTCAATTATGTAATACACTATCCAATCAATCATTACAACTTAGTTCGACGCTTAGTTATCACAGTAATGAATTATACTTGAATTTAATAAATCATAGTAAAAATGACGTTATAAAAAAAAAGGTGGATTCGTCTATTGATAAAAATGGCAAAATTAATACGTAGATTTTTATAAATTAATGTATATTCTCTAGATTTCCTGAAATCACACGAAAAAATCACTCTTTTATGAGCTGAGTTTGCACAAATAAAGCTTTTTAAATTGAATTCATTTATGTATCTTATCTTATTCCTTTACAAAATTTCCATAAATTTTCAACATATAAATGGAATGTTTTGATGAGCAATTAAATTATTATATACAGATGCAGATAAAAATAATTATTCTATCGGCTGATGATTAATACTTTGAATTTCTGTTAATTCAGGCTGAAGAGTGATATCAGGTATGGTGAATATGGATAAATCTAGCGCAGATGAAAAAAATTACTTTTTTAATACATGTCATTATTTTGAGTGATGTGAATTAGATAAAAGAAAATAACTTACTCTCTGCCAATCTAAATAGTTGAGGAGGTAAACATTTAAAATAATTATGCTTCATAGCATTCTTTGTTTAAGATGAAAAATTCATTAATAAAAGTGCTTTAGAAACTTGAATAAAATTTATGCTTAAAAAGTTTTTTAAACTTACTCTAGTACTAATTCTAGATTCAGGTTGAAGACTTAAACATTGCATGCATAAATCCTCGGCATTTGAATCATCAGCAAGTACTTTAAATACAGTCTTTATGTCTTTTCGTTCATAATAAATCCAATTATCTTTTTGTGATTTGTAATATGGATAATTTATCACGTCAGGCCAAGTTTCCTCAGTTGGTGCCCCTAAAATCGAAAATATTTTACACAGTTGCTTACTCGATGATTTTGCGCCAGGAAACGCCGATGAACCATGTAACATTTCAAGGAAAATACCTAGAAAAAAAAAATTAGAAGAAAAAAAAATAAAGAAATGCTGAACAAAATTATTCTTACATCCGCATCCCCATATATCAAGACTCGTTGAGTATTCTGTCGAACCGAGCTGAAAAAAATTCAAAGAGATTTAGGATAAAATTTAATATCATCAAAATAATTTAATTTTATTCAATTCACCCACCAAAACATCAGGTGGTCTATACCACAATGTAACCACTTAATTTAAAAAATTGAAAAGAAAAAAACAAAGAAAACTCAGATTCTATATGACAAAAAAAGAAAATAATTTGATTTTTTTTTAATCATTATACCTTCATTGGAAAATGTTTTAGATGGCACACTCTTTTCCCTTGCTAAACCGAAATCTGCTAATTTCAGTTCACCTATTTCACTATAGCGATGTAAAATTATTTTCAATTTTCAATTTTTTGAAATGAAATCTATACCTGATAAGTAGATTTTGTGGTTTCAAATCTCTATGCAATATTTTCTGATTATGACAATAATCGAGACCACGAAATAATTGATAAAGAAAAATTCTACAATTATACGGATTTATGCCACTTAAACCATTTAGTTTTTCCATATATTGTCCCAAATCTTCTTGTATATATTCGAAAACAAATGTTAAATAATTTGTGGTATGAATAATGTCATGTAAGGTAACAATATTCGGATGTTTAAGTCGCTTAAGTAATGATGCTTCTCTTATTGCAGTAAATGGACATCCTTCATCTAATGATAATCTAAAAAGATAATTTAAAAGTAAAATGCCAAATATTTTTTCAATTTTATTGTCAATGTAATAAAAAGAATTCATACCTAATTTCTTTTAAAGCTACAACTTTATCAAACAAACTTGTGTGTCCTTTAAATACCATTGCATAACTTCCTTTACCAATTAATTTCTCTTTTTCATATGTTTCCGATTTACCAAAACCTAATTTTTGAAAATTCTAAAAAGACAATTATGAGTGACTTTAATATTTTTTATAATCATTTTTACCTCGATTGTAGTAAATCGATGTTTTAATCTTAAATTATTTTCTCTAAATTGATTATCACCGAGAAAAATTTCAGACTTTGGTCTTGATTTATTTGTATTTTTTGATCTTATGCGTAGATTATCAATCGTTGAACAATTGTTAGTCTTTATTTGGTCATTGGTCGAAATTTCATTATTTAATGTATCAACGAATCGAATTTGACTGCAATTAAATACTTCGTCACCTGTTTGCTCCAAACTATCATCCAAATCAGTTGATCGATTGTCGAAACTATTTTTACGAAATTTTGTTTTTAACTTCTGACTAAATTTTTGCAATCTACTTTTTTTTTTGTTATGCAGTTGTTCATTATTAGCTGATGATTGACTGTCTTCATTCACATCGTTTAATTGAGTATTCTCATCAAGATAAAAATTTGAGATCGATTTAAAATTTAAACGATTAGTCTGACTAGAATCCTTATCATGAGCATTTTTGGCAAAAGTAATTGATATGCTGCGAACCATTTTCTGCTCTTTGACTCTATTGAATTTGCTTGATTTTCGCTTAAACTTACTTCTTATTATATTTGTAAATGATTGCTTTTTTTCTGTATAAATATTTGGTACATCTGCTGCCGATTGATTATACTGATGATTTGAAATTACATTAAACTGTGAATTGGATGAACGATGCATTTGGTTAAGTTAGTTATGAAGAAGGGATTGAATTATATTCTATCAATGTTTAAGAATTTATGATATGATTGCACATTGAAATTGAAACTTGATATAAGAAAATAATTCTTCAGATTAGTTTAGATAAACTTAATTTGATAAGACCATTTTGACTTTTTATAAATATATTATCAAAAGACTAGATGAATAGTGAGGCCACTTATGAGATACAGAATTTTTTTGCACCAACAAATATTCCCTAAAAAATTTTAATTTAAAAAAAAATACGATTGAAAGTACCAATTAAAACAAAATATAGATAAATAAATTTACAGATCAATACAAAGAATTAGACCCTAATATGGTTGGTTTGCTGAGAAATAAAATGAGCAAAATAAATTTAAATAAATCTATTTAATTTAAAAAGTCGTGATTGATTAAGATATAAAAAAAAAACAACATTAATTTCATTGAATTCCACCGAAAATTCGATAAATTTGAAAATATTTATGAAAAATTTTAATCTCAAAATGAAATAATTTTCAATTTATATCTCGTTGTAATGTATGCAATAAATTTTTTTTTTGTGGCATTTGAATAGTCATATATGGACGATTATATCAATATACAAAAACAAGCCGCTTAATTCTAAATAAATTTTCTTAATAAAAAATTTATCATTCAGATCTTATTAATGAAATCATGAGTATTATCAATCACAATTTGAATATAAAAAAAAAACACAAACAGTTGATACAGTCTTTGCCAAAACACATATATTAAATATTATTATATCAAATAAAACGAAGACAAACAAAATACGTGGGCAATTTATAGATAAGTAAACAAACTAAACAATTTGTCAAATTGTATAAACAGATATTGAATAAAGAACAGGTTAATTGTGTGTATGTAGCGGCTCATACATTTAGTGAAATTTGTCCATGTTTGATATAGATGAATAAACAAGAAATAATGAAGATTGACTGAGAAAAGAAAAAGTGAATCATCTGTCGCATTTGAAATGATTTATGTGAAAAAATTTTTTACTTGTATTACTAATTCGAGCATGAACGAAAAAATTTAGATTTAATTACCTGAAAAATCATAAAAACTTTGATTCATCAACACTATACAAACGGAGAAACGATTCGTTTTATGTTTATTATTGTTTTATTTTATTTTTTTTTCAAAATTTTCTTTTTTTAGTTAGTTTTTATTTTTGAAATTTCAGCCGATTACCCAGCGCGCTCCATAAATTGGCTTAGCTTATCCATCAATTTTTTTTTTTAAATTCTTTGATTTAGTTGATTAAATTCTTTAATTCGAATTTTAATTTGCAAAATCATGTTTTATCATTAAAATTTATTTATTTAAGTTAAAATGATGTAGATTCATAATTAACAAATCTTTGATGATCAAGTGTGACAAGAATCAAAGGGAGTCCTTAAGAAATAAAACCATCTAATAGATAAGAAATTGATAATAAACAAATTAATATGATTGTGAAAGACAGAAAGGGATAATTTTTATTTTTTGTTTGAATTTCAGATGTTTGTAAATCAATTTTTATTATAAATTTGAATATATATTATAGATTTTATTTATATACTTATAAAATAGGAAAAATAATAAAGAAGCTTTGAAAAATCTTTAAAATTGTGAACCAAAGATTATTCAAAATTGCCTAATCAGCTGTTTATAAAATTTTTAATTTACATTTATCTAATTGAATTGAAATAAAATGATTTTTTTGACAACGACATCAATATTTGAGATATCTTATTTCAAAAAAAAGAAATCGAAAGAACTTATAAAGAGTTAAATCGGAAAACGATGATTGACAGCCTACTAAAAAGGGAATCGAAAAGATTACATAAATAAACTTTTTGTTTTGACCATTCCAAAAGAAAATAATACGATTAGTTTTTATATAAAATAAAAATCCTCATTTTTGAAATGATTAAATAGAAATTTTTAAAACAATAACAAATCTATTTTATAAATAAAATGAATTACTTAGATTCTGAGAATCAATATAAATAATTTAGATTCATTTTCATAGTGATTTGATTTTTTGTAAAGCTTCAAATACTTTTACTTCTTTTTGTTCTTTCTGTTCATTTCGTTTTATGAATTCAAGCCTGTTTTCAATTATGCGCTCGACTATTTTTGAGGTAGTCAAACTATTTCCACTATCCACATTTATAAACTTGTTTAAATTTTTCGGCACCTATTCAAAATGAAAAAAGGTAATTAGAGATAATTTATTTCAATAAACATTGTTTTACCTTATATGGATCTGTACCATCTACATCAGGTGGAACGGAAGTTAAACCATGTACAACAATATCGACGCGAAAATGATCAAGTAAATCTTTAGTTACTTTGTAAGGAGCACCAATAACTACTTCATCAACAAACTAATTTTGAAAAAAAATAAATATCAGTTCGAATATTTGATAGACTGTCTAAACTAACCTTGCATGCAAGTACAGATAAAACTCGTTCATGTAAGTTCATAATAGGATAGTTTGATCCACAATATTTATTAACCACAATATCTGTGTGCAAACCAACGACTACATAATCTGCTAGCTCTTTTACCTTTTGAAGAAAATCAACATGACCTACATGAAACAAATCAAATGCTCCACAAACATATGCAATGCGATCATCTGGTTTAGGTTCATTACCTTGTCAATAAATTAAAAAAATCGTGTTTAAACAAAATTATAAAATAGTCAAATTCGAATTTATGAGTAAATTCATAAGATTAAATAATATTCACCTCCTGCAAATTGAAATATTTTCTTAGTGGATGGCAAAAATTGAGAAATAGTAGTCCACGGCGATTTAAATTGATTATTATTTTTTTCGGATGCCTCTTTATCATTACTATCTTTATAATTTAGAAATTCAGAATCATTATTATATTGATGGTGTTGTTTAGTCATAAGTAACATGCGACCAACAAGATCTGTTGTTGAAACACCAGCTGTACGTTCACATTCTTTATATCTTCCAGCTTCTTTCACATAACGGTATGTATCTTGACCATTTGCATCAACTGTTATATCGTCACCATGTACACAAAAATCACAATCATACTTATCAAGTGTTTCAAGTGTAGTAACATATGGTGCACCTTCGATCACTTGATCAACCCATTTAATAGCACGAACCATTTTGTAGCGCTCTTGTTCATTAAATACTGGTGGACCTTTATGGAGGGCAATTTCAGCATCTGTATGAACACCTACAATTAGGTAATTGCCGAACGCTAAGAAAAAAATTCTTAAAATGAATCGTACACAAATTAAATGTATCAATTTTTAAAGAACAGGATGAAGATTAAAGTGTGATAACTAATATATGATTCTAAAAACTAACTTAACTAAATCTTGAAATTTTGTTTTGATGACCAAAATGATTGACTAATAATTATATTGCAATGAACTCACATTTAGCTTGACGAAGTTGATTTGCATGTCCAAAATGCACCATATCGTAGCATCCATCACACCATACACGCACTTGTTTGGTTGATTTATCTGATTCCATTGCTGCTTTTTTTTTTAATTTCCAAAATAAAAAATAATATAAATCAATATATAGAAAAAAAATAAAAAATCAAATGGTAATTTTTTTTTATTCATTAAAATTTAAAGAACTCAATTATGAAATAAAATCTTGAATTTAAATAAAAAAAAAACGAAAAAATAAGGCCTGTTTGCTGACCTTAGAAAAAATTTTATGCTTATTGTAAGCTTATTTTTTTAATATCCGGTTGCGACAAAATAGTCAAATTACAAATATATTTATTTTGCAATAATTTATGTACTAAGTAAAAATTTTGAAAGAATTTAATTTTTCTATAAATATATCATTCTGATAAAAGTTCATCAAATTTAAAATTTTTTATTCTCGAATTATCACATGAAATAAAAAGAAGATTAATTTTTTTTAAAAACATGTATAAATTGAATTTATTTTTGCTACATATTTATAAAAATTCAAGAAACTTACCTAAAAAAATATATTGAATAAAACAATAATTGCGACTTTAAAGTGAATATCGAATCACTTTTGAACTCTCCAAAGTAAATTACCTAAATCATTCAGAAATTAACTTCCTTACTATATTTATGAATGAGAAACATTTACTCAATGTTCGAACACAATTTTATATTTAAAAATGAGTAGTAAATGTTCTTTTCAAACTTGAAATAAAAAAATTAGATTGACACACTTGCCTTATCACTTGCAGATCTATGTGTGTCAAAAAAAAATGAATGATTGACTCATGTAAAAATTTGACTTATGAACATCACTTAGATTACAATAGTAGGTAAATCAGCAATACCCATTTCATGTTATTGGGTAGCAGGAAAATTTTTTCAGTAATAATTTATCGCTCATTTATTTTCATGGTTTAAACAAAGAGTATTGTTTAGTTATTTTAGAAACGTTTAGAAAAATTTTTCACATATTCAATAAATATTGCTCACATAGATTCTCATGTTTTAATTAAATAATATAGATAATATTAAATATCAAAATAAAGTAAATGCATTTCGATAATTTTAATAATACATAAAGAAAAATTTACAAATTCAATTCAATACAAATGAACTTATATAATAATTTATTGATTAGAAGATATCTAAACCATTTATGTTACTTAAACTATAATTCATCAAATGATTTTGGGCGTGTATTATTTACTATGTAACTTATAGGGGAGATTAAAATTGATGAGCATAACAATTTTTAAAAAATCATATAAAAAACTCACTTTTTGAGAAACTTTAGCATAAATTAAATTAAGCACTCAATTATTGAGATATTCAATTTAAATAAATCAGAAAATCAAAACTTAGAAATCGATAAAAAATTAACTAAACGAACGATAAATTTTTTTTAAGATAAATTTAAAATTCTAGAAGTTATTTCACTTTCAGATTAAAATATTTATGAAAAATGAGTAAGGGTGTAATTGAAATAAAAATCTTAGTAAAATACACAATCTAAATTCGTATCATTATCTTATTCGAAGTGCAAAAAAGATCAAGAATAAGTTCAAAACCAGAACACTCTTGTATTATCATCACGAGCGATAATTTCAAAATTACGAGAACAAACATCTATGGCACACACTAATCATATATTTTAGAAATTTTTTTTTTTTAATTAACTTTTTAAATAAGATTAAAATAACAATGGTATCTTCTAAATCAAAGGTTATATATTTTTTCGACATATACAAATTTAAACTTTGACAATTCAGAAATTTGCCACAATTTTAGAATTTGATTCGAATGATTCGGATTCTCGAACAAATTGGCGCCATTTTTTGAAATCAATGGCTAAATGTAAAAAGTAAAGAAATAGAACTAGATATATCAGATAATTTTTGCAAATAAATTTACTCGTTTAAAACGATTCTAATTAATTTTTTGTTTTTGATTTCGATTATATTTTTATTCACTCGTCTTAAGTAATTGATCTAAAATTTTAAATTTATAAGAAAAAATTTTACAAATTAGTTTTCGAGCTAGAAAATAGAAAAAGAAAAAATTAAAATTAATAATTTTCTACCATTAATTTCAATAATCAATCAACAGCAAAATTTTGAAACAAATACAATTTGTTAAACAATTTATTTATTAAAAGTCAATTTTTTTTTATAAAAAAAAACATTCGTATAAACCTCAGTTTCGAATACATTAAATTTTTTTGT
Source organism: Acarapis woodi (assembly GCA_023170135.1). Lineage (NCBI taxonomy): Eukaryota > Metazoa > Arthropoda > Arachnida > Trombidiformes > Tarsonemidae > Acarapis > Acarapis woodi. The sequence continues at coordinate 31,236 of BLXL01010333.1, forward strand.
GTATCTTATATTTTAAAGATGAAAAACTATTAAAGAATATAAATTTATTTTAAAATTTCAAGATTAGCGAATAGTGTTTAATTTGGGTATGAAGAAAAGTACATAGATTTTAAATACATGATTTATATTGATTATTGAATAGTATTTGTAAAATTTTATAAATTTTTGCGCTAATTCATATTTAATTGCTAAACAAAAAAATCTAAAAACTCGATTTCTATAATATAAATTCAAAACTAATATTTAATCTACTGATCGACAACTATAAATTTGTTAATAAACAATTTTTCTATTTTAAGATTTAATCACCTGATTCTATTTTTTTAATTCATTTATATTTCATTTTTTTTTATTTTTCACAATAGTTTTATTTACATTATTTTGAAATGAATTGAAACATGAATTGGTGATGAAAATAAATGGAAAAAAAAAATGAAAAAAATTATTGCAAATTGATAGATAATAAAAGTTATTCTTTTGAGAGAAAAATGAAAATTATTATCAAAAGAAAAAAAAGATCTGATCAAGAAAAAAAAAATTTCCGCTTTACAATTATTATTAGGTCATCTAGTTTTAAGAGAAAACAACAAACTTTTAAATTCATTAGATTTAGAAATATTAATTCTTTAAAACAAAATTTTTTGAATATTTTTAACAAATAAAAGTCAGCAATTACCTCCAAATAATCTGAAGAAACATATTCATTAATTTCATTTCAAATTTATTTTTAAATTGATCTAATTTTTTACAATGTTTTTTTTTCTATGAAACAAAAAAAAATTATTAAATTAAGAATACAGGGTGGACACGTCGATGTAGAAAATGTGAAAGAAATTTAAAAATGCCTAACATTGTATGGGAGAAAATTTCATCAACAAAGTTCTTAACAATTAGGTGAACTAATAAATAGTTCTCTAAAACAAAATGATAAGTGAACCATTTCAACAAAATTTTAGAATCTAGAGAAATGTCACTAAGCAAAATCATTACAATGTTCACACTTTGACCTAGATTGGCTTTAGTCGACCTTTAATTTGTTTTACAAAAATTATGTGTGTGGCTGTATATGTGTTCAAGAATTAAATATTAGAAATAAAAAACATCCTTTAGAACGAACTTGATTTAGCAAAATTTTCACCATCACAAAAGTCAAAAAGCAGCAGCAATTAGGTGAAGAAGAATGAAAAGAGTCGTTTGAGAAGATAAAGGGTAGCAAATCAAAAACTAAGAAATAGTTCAAAAGTTCACAGTAGATTTTAAATGTTGACATTGATGTTGAAAAAGATTGTTTCGCAAATGGTCGTGTAAGACTAACATGAAAATTGTAATAAATATAAGAAAAATTGTATATTCTAATGCTAAGCAAATGGGTTTTTACATAATAAACTTAAAAATACTATTAAAATGGGATTAATGGGATAGTGGCAACCACTTGCATGTGTGAGAATATTTCACTAAGATTAATGTGAATTCACTTTTAAATTTAAAATGTTTATTATTTTATACAATTTAAAAAAAAAAAAATTTAAGCTTTTACTGTAAAATTATTTACACTTCCTTTACATTTAAAATCATTGACTCACTCAAGCTAAATTAAATCCACATAATTCGATGAACATCACCTGTTGATCAACATTGAATACATTATCTTCAAAAGTTGGAAAGACGAATGAAATTTGTATCTTTACAAATTACTTTCCCACTATAAATGTTTTGTTACAAATATATATTGCACAACATTCTGCTAAAGTGGAGATGAATGTGTAATTAAAGATAAAGTTAAAATTCAATTTATTTCAAGTAACACAACACTTTTCACTTAGTAAATTATTATCTAGATTAAGTTTAAGATCGAGAGTTTGATGAATCTAAGAAAATCTTGAAAATAGATATAAAAAAAAAAATAGTCTTTAAATACTGTGATCTTGAAAGGGCAAAGTATTATAGTTCTAATCAATCTGGACAATTACAGGTATAAATTATTTAAAGATTAGGGACATTTAGCCCTTTCTCTGACACTGGTGAAATAATACTTGTTTGGTTATATCGTTTTAAACACATTATTAAGTTTAGAAAAGATGGTAAATCTAGACTGACGGGAGAACAAGTTTTTTAATGATTTATATATATTGAAAAAACCAAAATAACAAAAGTTCGGATTAAACATACACTGAATTAAAAATGTCAATATTTTAAGCATATACTCATAAACGGACGAATGTGTAATAATTTAACACTAAAAAATAAAAATGTGTTAATTCTTATTTTATCAGTATATAAACAAATAGAAGCACTCATTGCGAAACACATGTTATAGACACATAGTTTAAATAAACCGTTTCGCAGCGTTTCGAGCATAATTTTGTGCACTTGCTGCCA